>NC_069465.1:530137-532637 GCF_026875155.1 Cherax quadricarinatus | reverse complement strand
CCTAGCTTCTCCCTACGAGCCCCGTGAGGGCGGGGAATGTGGCTAGGCCTGGGGACACTTGGTCCCAAAGATGAGGAGGTACTTGTACCTCCTCCCATGGGAGACTTAAGTCTCGAGACACTCCCCAGATAGGGAGCCAAGGCCGGGTCACCACTACTTGGAAAAGACCCGGGCCGGGAGAATACCGGCGAAAAAAAAATAAAATGTCTGTATTACTTCCTTTATCCATGGATACTGATGCATAATACAGCTAACACAATAACTGTATACATGTCTAAATTAACTAAAAGTAAACGAAGAGGCACAGGACAAATTCAAAGCTCAAAAATAGTAGATTTTTTTTTACCTTTTTGTGTTTTTTCGACCTTTTCTCAGCAATACGACTGTTGAGTGTCTTCACCTCGCCAGGAGATCGTCGTCTTCCTTCATCTCGGGTCTTGAACTTCTTCACCTTGTCTCCCTGCCTTGAAGACACGTTCTTAATGGATTTCTTGCGCTTGTCGCCACTTGAGTCACCGGCGTTAACGACGACCATCACAACAACGAGGCAGAGCGCCACCACGACAAGCACTCTCATGGTTCAGAAAGTTGATGAGGAGAGTGTTGACGGCTGTGGTAGAGCAAGTAGCTACGACGGAGGTTTGTTGAATACTGGCGGTGTGGAGGGGTAACTACTGTATATATATTGTGAGGGTTACATTGTTTCAGCACCTCACACACTAAACCACTCCAGTTCCTCCCACACCACATCCTCGCCACCATCTCCATTCCCTCTCATACCCACTCTTTTAACTCATGCACAGCTTCAGAGGATAAATTACTTTGACTTTTTTGGGGGTTATCCTAGATAATTTACACTATGTATCATAATTGTACTTATGGGTACCTGTGCCTAAATAAACTTATTTATCAAAATATATAAAGAAAACAATATCTAAGGTTGGCAACGAGTCTGGCACCAGAACTGAGAGGTATGAAAAAATATCAAGATTTTCATTATGTGATGCGTTACTGCCTTCGATCATTGCTACAGTAAATTTTCCTTTCATAAATTCCCAGTACAACTCTTTTTCTGGGTGAAAATGAACGAAGGAAGATGATCAGTAGAGTATTTAAAATAATAATAATGCAAATTTAACTATATGGGATATTTACCCCGTTAATAAATGCTCTGACCAGACCCATGATATATGATAAGGTATATATATATTATGTGACCAATACAAAACAAATCAATAACATCACCAATAGTTAGTTATGATACAGGCCGCTCAGATACAGGACACTGGTAACGCTCAGAGTTTAAACCAATGGTTCCCAAACAAGACACTGGTAACGCTCAGTTTAAACCAATGGTTCCCAAACTTTTTCAGGCTACCGCCCCCTTGGCTCCCAGGCCACATCCTTACCACCGCGACCCCACACACACATACGAACACATCTCTTTCTTGATATCAGGTTGGCCGGGTCACCATCTGGAAAAGACCCGGGCCGGGAGAGTACCGGCGAATCAAGAAGATATTAGGTTTACTGAAAATTCAAAACAACAACTAATCTAACACAATAAACAATGTGTACAAATACAAAATAACATAGTAAATAAGTTTATTTAACAATAAATTTACATCTCATCAGTAACTACATTATTTTCACAATTTTAATGAGATGGATGTACTTGGTGCAGGAACATCTTTGAGCGCGAGTTCAAATCCCGCCCGTGGTATGGTTTGGAACATCTGCTTCTCAACATCAGTCTTGAAGGTGTACTAAGAAGTCTTAGATCCCCACGTTCAATAATTTTCAGTCAGTTTCTTTACTCGGAAAGAAGTTTGGTGACTACTGAAACCTCACTCTACTAAATATGACGTTGGAGAGGCAATAAAGAACATCTTGACTTTGTTCCACAGTGCAGGGTAGTGGTCACAGTGCAGGGTAGTGGTCACAGTGCAGGGCAGTGGTCACAGTGCAGGGTAGTGGTCACAGTGCAGGGTAGTGGTCACAGTGCAGGGTAGTGGTCACTGCAGGGTAGTGGTCACAGTGCAGGGAAGTGGTCACAGTGCAGGGTAGTGGTCACAGTGTAGGGTAGTGGTCACAGTGCAGGGAAGTGGTCACAGTGCAGGGTAGTGGTCACAGTGCAGGGAAGTGGTCACAGTGCAGGGTAGTGGTCACAGTGCAGGGAAGTAGTCACAGTGCATGGTAGTGGTCACAGTGCAGGGTAGTGGTCACAGTGTAGGGTAGTGGTCACAGTGCAGGGAATTGGTCACAGTGCAGGGTAGTGGTCACAGTGCAGGGAAGTGGTCACAGTGCAGGGTAGTGGTCACAGTGTAGGGTAGTGGTCAGTGTAGGGCAGTGGTCACAGTGCAGGGTAGTGGTCACAGTGCAGGGTAGTGGCCACAGTGCAGGGTAGTGGTCACAGTGCAGGGTAGTGGTCACAGTGTAGGGCAGTGGTCACAGTGTAGGGTAGTGGCCACAGTGTAGGGCAGTGGTCACAGTGTAGGGT
>NC_069465.1:497637-525137 GCF_026875155.1 Cherax quadricarinatus | reverse complement strand
AATGAGGCGTTGACCAAAGATATACAAAGTTGAAGTGCAACTTAAGAACCTCTTGTTTATATTTCTTGATATGAAATCAAGAATTCTATTATCGCGAACACTTGTGCACTGTTGTCTTGACTTTAAATTTTAGCTAACCAGAAGCCCTAAATCTTTTTTCGCACTCAGTTTGACTAACATCTAAGTCACACTGTTTGACACGCAGGTTATTCTGCGCTAAATCCAGATAATGATTTTTTTTTGTGCCCATAACACGCGAGTGCCCTCAAGATCACTGTAAAAAAAAAGCTGTATGTAATATATGAAATACCTAAATAAAAACTTATTGCTCAAGCTAGTGCTTTCTCAGGCCAGTCTAGGCTGGCAGACAGGCATAAGAGCCTAGTGGTGATGTGGCAGAGACGGGAATCTTGTCTGAATAAGAGAAACGGCCGATGGAAGAGAGATAGAAAGGGAGAGTCTGTTTACCAGGGAAGCGGAAACAAATGAGAGCGGGAGTGATGGATGAAGGTAAGAGTAAGAGAGAGAGAGAGAGAGAGAGAGAGAGAGAGAGAGAGGAGAGAGAGAGAGAGAGATTCCTCTTCCTTGATGATCACTGGATACAATACTTGGGGTGATCGCATCCACGGATAGACGAGAGGGAAGTAGTGCAGGGGCCCACGAAAGACTAAGTATAATTATATATATTTTTACCAATAGGTATATTTTATTACATAATATGGTACAAAAGGTTTAAGAGATACATTGTTGATATAAAGATGGCATATACAGTACATGAGATGTGAGAGATACATGTCTAGTACATATTGTTACATGTTTGTCACTGACTATAATGCGAAAATCTCATTCAGCTCTTCAGAACTGGGGCGCGTGCCCAAAGTACAGCAGGCATTACCCCTCTGAACAGCAGGGCTGAGTCGCTGGAACAGAAAACTAGCTGCCCTGGGATCCCTAGTTACCCTCATGAGTCTTTTGCCTAGCTCCTTAAGGAACTTAGATGCACTCTTTCCCCATGAGCCAAGGGTCTCTGAGCCTATGGGAACAAACATATAATGATGGACAAGTTCTCCATATTTTCTAGACTTTTGGGATTCCCTGAAGCTGGCAGCTGCCCCTCCTTCCTCCCTGGTGTATTGGAGATAGGTATCAGCCAAGGTAGATGCACATGTGTAGTCCCACACCACCTGCTTACCGTCTGTCCAGGCTTGAAGTGTGATACCATCTGGACGCTTCTGGCTGCCATCAGATCTGCATAGTTGGGGTGGCTCCCTTACTACTGGGCATCCGGCTGTTGTGAGGCTCTTCTTGATAATGTTATTAACCTCCTCATGTCTTGCAATCTTTCCCTCGGATTTACGGCACACAAGACCATGGTACCCGAATCGGTCTGCTGCTTCACTGCCACAAATACACCTGAGTTTGGCGAGAATAGGGGCGGCAAGTCGAAGGGCAACACCAATGCGGATGGTCTGTGGGTCGAGCCGTGTGCCAAGGCTGGAGTTGGGAACAGCCAACAGAAAGTCCCCTGCATGAGGAGCTCTCAGTGCCAGGAGGCGGGCTCTATCCTTCCCTGACACACTCTGAAGCATTGTTATATATATATATATATATATATATATATATATATATATATATATATATATATATATATATGCAATAAGATCACAGTTAACAGGTGATTCTAAAATATGCAAAACAACCACTGTGAAAGAGTAGTGAAATTCCAAGCGCTTTCGTGACTACTCACATTGTCAACGAGTAGTCACGAAATCGCTTGGAATTTCACTACTCTTTCACGGTGGTTGTTTTGCGCATATATATATATATATATATATATATATATATATTATATATATATATATATATTATAATATATATATATATATATATTTGTGACCACGAACGAGTGGTATTGATCAATAACAACACTGCACTAGCCAAGGACTCGAACCCATGCTGCTTTGGCCTGCCTCATGGTGGGCGAAAACGCATGACGCCCTAATCCACTGGACCATACGAACCTTACAAGTAGGGCATGGTCCAGTGGATTAAGGCGTCATGCGTTTTCGCCCACCATGAGGCAGGCCAAAGCAACATGAGTTCGAGTCCTTGGCTAGTGCAGTGTTGCTATTGATATATATATATATATATATATATATATATATATATATATATATATATATATATATGTGTGTGTGTAATGTTGACTAGGTATTTTAAGTAAGTGGTATTTTCAGAGTGGAGAGCAAATTAGAGTATTTACTAGAGAGAGGTTCTTGTGTGTATTACTGAACATATAAGAAGAATATAAGAAAGAAGGAACACTGCAACAGGCCTACTGACCCATGCGGAGCAGGTCCATGTTCCCCCCCCGGATTAGCCCAATGACCCCCCCCCGGATTAGCCCAATGACCCACCCAGTCTGGTCACCCCCACTCAAGAATGGAGCACGGCACTAGACCTAGCAGCACAAGCTAGTCAGGTCCAACTCACGCCCACTCATGTATTTATCTAACCTATTTTTAAAACTACACATTTTAGCCTGAATAACTGTACTCGGGAGTTTGTTCCACTCATCCACAACTCTATTACCAAACCAGTACTTTCCTATAACCTTCCTGAATTTGAAATTTTCCAACTTGAAACCACTGCTGTGAGTCTTGCCTTGGCTGGAAATTTTCAGCACGCTATTTACATCCCCTTTATTTATTCCTGTTTTCCGTTTATATACCTCGACCATATCATCCCTAATTCTACGCCTTTCGAGAGAGTGCAGATTCAGGGCCCTCAGTCTATCCCATGAAGACGTAAGTACGTCGCTACTGTTGAAGGCCAACTGACCCACCACTGCCACCCCTATGACCACTCCACCAGACAGCACCACACCATCACCATTATCACCGCCCCCACCACACCTCAACCACCACCACTGCCACTATGACCTCCCCCATCATTGCTGCTAACATCAGCCACCACCATCACCACTATCACCGCCCAGCCACCACAACTGCTAGCACCAGCCTCCACAGACCACCACCACACTCACCCAGCCGACAACCAGGACCCCCAAAGGACCTTCTCGCTGACAGCTGATGCTCACAGGATACTGACAGCTCCGCCGTCATGGCTTCCAGCGGGAGAAGGAATCTTGGCTCCCTAAAGGAGAAGCTGGTGAGGAGAGTCCTTCATCTGATACATACTGCAGGACCCGTGGGAGAGAGAAGAGAGAGAGAGAGAGAGGAGAGAGAGAGAGAGAGAGAGAGAGAGAGAGAGAGAGAGAGAGAGAGAGAGAATAAGATGGAGCAAGAGCTATCATTTTAAGGCCGGAAAAGATAACATTTATAATAATGTTATTTTATTTCGGAACTAAAGGGAAGCATCTATAAGGGAGTCGTGTTATATTATACGATATTTTTTTACACTAATTATAGAAAAAAAAAACTCGATTGGTTAGCTAGTCAATTTGGATTTAAACAATATCGACTATACATGAAGGCTGCAAATCACCTGTTCAACACCAATCAGAAATGGAAATAAATGGTATAAAATACCGACACAATGGCAATATAAACACAAATGCAGTATAATGTGATCCTTTATTGACTACGTTTCGCCCACACAGTGGGCTTTTTCAAGTCACAAACAGAACTACCTGGGGTGGAAGGAACGCGAGTATTTATAGTCCGGCTGAGTGAGCCTTCAATCCAGTTCACACTTGAAGAAGAGGTCGACAACACTCTTCCTTTCCTTGATGTTCTACTCTGCAAAGCTGACCACGAACTTCGTTTTAAAGTCTATCGAAAACCCACCAACCAAAACGATCTTCTCCACTTCTACTCTCACCACGACACCAAAACCAAACGTGGTGTAATTATAGGCTTCTTCCTGCGTGCACTCAGAATCTGCAGCAACGAGTTCCTTGAGGAAGAATGCACTATAATTGAACAGGTATTTTCCAAACTCCACTATCCTCGTCACTTCATCAGAGACTGCAGACGGCGAGCACTAAACATCTTCAACACACCCAGAGAAGACACTGCCGAGAAGAGATACATAGTCCTTCCCACCAACTCCATTGCCAAACATGTTTCCAAACATCTTTGCCAAAAACATCATTCCAAGTATCTACCCCACAACCACGACCATCAAGGACATCACCAGTAGTAGGCAGGACAAGCCTCCATCCTCTGCAGGGGTATACATAATCCCTTGTAATGACTGCAACAAGTTATAATGGGCGAAACATCAAGGGACCTCCAAACACGTATTTCAGAACACCAATACGCAAGCAGGTCTGACGACACAAGGAATGCCTGCGTACAACACCGTAATTCACACAACCACTTGATAAACTACAGAAACTCAAGACTTATCGCCACAGAAGACAACACTCAATACAGAAGAATCCTGGAATCATCACTTATTTCTATATCCGACAACTTCAACCAGAATAGTGGCTTCTATAACATAGCTGAACCACTTGCCAAGAAAACTTCTTCATCGCTATCCCACATAAGAACACTGTAGAAGGTCTGCTCACAAACTTGTCCAGTCTCCTTTCCAAGCTACCCAAGTTTTTAGACTCTACAACCCAACTCGGTACATCATCAGATGCAGCATTCTTCACCTGACCTTAGCCGGACTATAAATACTCGCGTTCCTTCCACCCCAGGTAGTTCTGTTTGTGACTTGAAAAAGCCCACTGTGTGGGCGAAACGTAGTCAATAAAGGATCACATTATACTACATTTGTGTTTATATTGCCACCAATCAGAAATACTTTAATAACATAAATAGGTCTATTGAGGTTAAGATAAGCTCTAAGTGTATATTTTTTTTATCACGCTGGTCGTCTCCCACAAAGGCAGGTGACCTGAAAAAGGAAACACTTTCACCATCATTCACACTATCACTGTCTTGCCAGAGGCGCCCATATACGACAGTTCAGATGTCACTATAAACAGCAATATGTACTCATGTATTCCCCCACGTGTACATGTACTGTTCCTGTCAGTGTACATACTGAGGTAGGTATTAGGTGCGTCAGGAAACAGGACAACTGTTTCCTGACGCGGGTCTTGGTCATATGATGACCCACAGCTGGAGCTTTTGGTCATCTGACCGAGGCCTTCCGCTGGCTTACACCTCCACCTCTTTAAAAATTATACTTATTATAATTAAGGGAGATATACTTATCAGAATACATACAAAACGATAACATTCTAGTAATTAAAAACCAGACTGTAATAATGTTGGTAGAATTGCCGACAATATGTAAAGTAAAAGGACACAAGTGCAACTAATGTGACACTTTATTGTGGCAACGTTTCGCCCTCCAGGAGCTTTATCAAGCTATTACAAACAATACATGGACACAGAGGGTATATATACCCTATATATACCCTCTGTGTCCATGTATTGTTTGTAATGGCTTGACAAAGCTCCTGGAGATCGAAACGTTGCCACAATAAAATGCCACATTAGTTGCACTTGTGTCCTTTTACTTTACAAAAACCAGTCTACTGATAACACTGATAATTAAAACTAAATCCCACAATAAAGTATTAGGAACCCTTATTTTTAATTATAAATACTCAATAATAAAAAAGCTCCGTCTGGAAACACTTGTCCTGTTTCCTGACAAAATACTTGCCTACCACGTACCTCTTAGTTTAAATCACCTGAACTTACTTCAGTCCCTGTTTTAGGTAGTAAAGTGTTGTTGACTTCGGTCGCAAAAACCTTAAAGGGCTGTAAAAAGGTCCATTAATATTTATATTTTTATATTATAGCTTTGTATTTTATATTATTATTATTATTATTATTTTTTAAAATCAAAAAAAGCGCAAGCCCAAGGGTATACAGTATAGCTTTGTATAACAGGGGTTATACACCACTGCAAAAAATTTTTAAATAACTCATTTAACGCACTTAAAAAATGCAAAAACAAATTTAACATTTAAAAAACCATATATATATAATTCAAAATTTTTTAAAAAGGGGAGAGGGTAAGCCAGTGGAAGGCTTGGGTCAATGAACAAAATAAGCTGGGGTCTTCATATATTAAGACCGATGAGGGAACACTTTGTCCTTTTCCTGAAAAACCCTTTACTAAGCTACCTATAAAACGAAAATAAAAGGACACAAGGCAAACTAAGTGACATTTTATTGTGGCAACTTTCGTCTCCAGGAGTTTTATAAAGCCATTAAAAAAATACATGACACAGAGGGTATAAAAGGTCAGAGTAGTGCAATAAGTGAGGTACTTTTCGATTTCACTAGTGGTAGAAAGTAAGTAGTGAAGTGTTGGTAGTTGACAAAAGTTGTAGTTAGTTAATACAATAGGTAAGAAATTTAAATTTCCCGTACATAGTAAAAGGAATAAAAGTTTAATTATTTGGGTAACTAAAAATAGGTTGCAAAATAGATGGAAAGAGGCGGGTTTGTTTCATTGTTCACTCTCTGTATGTGGCTTTGTGTAGTATAACGGGAGAACTATGGATGCAGGGTTTACTGTTTTAGGAGTTCTCTAAAGTCTTAGCAAGATCCTTCTGAAAACAGGGTAAACCTGCCATACATGTCTCCCTGTTATCTAACAAAGCACATTAAGAGAGTGAACACTAAACAACCTGCCTCTTTCCGTCTTATTTTGTCCAACCTTTTTATTGTTACCCAAGTAATAATTTTGTATCCTTTTACTCATGTACGAATTATTGCTCTACCATATTGTATTACTTTTGTCTTACCTTCTACTACTACTTACTTTCCCACTAGTAATACTATCTGACTTATAACCTCGGCCATTATGTTGTAACTTGTAAGCTCTGGAGAATACGTTGCACTAATGTCCCTTTGTGACTGTGTCTTTTTTTTAAATTTGGCGTATTCTAAACTTATTAATCACAAAATATTACACTATGCAACCATTCCAAACGGGAAATATACAACTTTTATTTTTTTTAAAATATTTTAATTATATTTTTAATTTTACAAAATATTTATATATTTATATATAACTAATTATATAAAGTTTGATTGAAAATCACAAAGCGCTGGAAATTTCCAAATTTAAATGTTATTTATGCATTTTGAAATCATGTTATGTATTTATTGATATATATATATGCGAGTCATAATAACTTGGACTTTGTCTTAATACAAGTCCCCTTAAATTGGAAAAGTACGGAAATAGGGGGTCTTGACTTTCCATAGTCATTTTCTTTTCAAAGTTGAAAGTTTTAAGAATTTTTGTAATAAATTTCGAATCAGGGGTTTATTAAAAGATTCCTTTAACCTTCAACCTTGAATACTATTCATAGGTGGTCCTTGACCCCTCACCTGTTACGTACTTATCAATCTTCAATTGTCGGTTTTTCAAACCATTCACACAACGATCATCTTGCCATATAGGACAAGTGAAAATTTGTGTATGCAATAATTTCGCCAAAATCATTCTGAACCTAACGAAAAAAAATATATTTCATTGTGCTTGTTTAGTATTAAATTACTGTAAACAAATCTAAAATATATTTAATTGGGTTAGGCTAAAATAAATTGATCTTGTTATAACAAGGTTAGGTAAGTTTCTTTTGGTGCAAAATTAAAAAAAATTACACTAACATTAATGAAAAAATATATCTTTAAACGTACAAGAGAAAATTTTGGAAAGGACTTAATTTTAAATGAGTTCTTGCTAATTGACCAGTTTTACATATTCGGCACGACTTATAATATATATATAATATATATATATATATATATATATATATATATATATATATATATATATATATATATATATATATATATATAATATAGCGGACCTCTCTCTACCATTCTCTTTTCTATTACTCACTTTATTTTTCCTCTCTTTATCTTCCTCATCTTCCAGCTCGTCCTAGGAAAGTTTGTATTCCACCTCCCTTCCTCCTCTTCCTCTTCCATTCCCTCACCTCCCGTTTCCTCTTCCCTTTGGCAGCAAGTTGGTCCAGGCAGAAAATCTTCCTTGACGCACCATCACTACTACGGCTTAAGATTTGTTGCGGGTCATTACCCCTTAGTGCTGTGTGTGTGTGTGTGTGTGTGTGTTTTCGCTCCAATATGTACTTGCCTAGGTATACTTACATGGGTTGATTCATAGGATCAAGTCCCACCTCTTCAACACGTCACATCCATTCACATAACCTATAATTTTATTTACGGTATGAGCCAGTAAAACAGGAAAAGGTCTCAAAGGACCAATAGAGCTTCATTTAGACTTTTATAGGATGATCACATGTCG
Organism: Cherax quadricarinatus; assembly: GCF_026875155.1. Classification (NCBI taxonomy): domain Eukaryota; kingdom Metazoa; phylum Arthropoda; class Malacostraca; order Decapoda; family Parastacidae; genus Cherax; species Cherax quadricarinatus. Next base: position 516,857 of record NC_069465.1, on the reverse strand, counting down.
AACACGAGTGTCAGAAGAGATGACGCAGCACAGCTGGTGAGATGTACGTCAGTATATCGATGAGAACAATGGGAAAACTCACCACTCTACCTGTCTGACATTCACGTAAGTTATTCAGAACAGTACACCTGTTGTATATATAACAATACACCTGCTATATATATATATATATATATATATATATATATATATATATATATATATATCTAATATTATAAGGAACACGAACTAGGGGTCGACATCCACGGACAGTGTCGCATCAGCGCGGTTAAGCCGTGAGATTCTGCTTGGTTGCTTGAGGCGGTAATCCGTGTCTTACACGAACACTGGTGTTCATGCAAGCATTGTCTTGATGATAGACCAGTCAGCCGGGATTGGAGGGTGAGGATACACCAATCAGCCGTGGTTGGAGGATGAGGATACACCAATCAGCCGTGGTTGGAGGGTGAGGATACATCAATCAGCCGTGGTTGGAGGGTAAGGATACATCAATCAGCCGTGGTTGCAGTGTGAGGATAAACCAATCAGCCGTGGTTGGAGGGTGATGATATATCAATCAGCCGTGGTTGGAGGTTGAGGATACATCAATCAGCCGTGGTTGGAGGGTGAGGATAGACCATTCAGCCGTGGTTGGAGGGTGAGGATACATCAATCAGCTGTGGTTGGAGGGTGAGGATACATCAGTCGTGGTTGGAGGGTGAGGATGCATCAATCAGCCGTGGTTGGAGGGTGAGGATACATCAATCAGCCGTGGTTGGAGGGTGAGGATACACCAATCAGCCGTGGTTGGAGGGTGAGGATACATCAATCAGCCGTGGTTGGAGGGTGAGGATAGACCAATCAGCCGTGGTTGGAGGGTGAGGATACATCAATCAGCCGTGGTTGGAGGGTGAGGATACATCAATCAGCCGTGGTTGGAGGGTGAGGATGCATCAATCAGCCGTGGTTGGAGGGTGAGGATACATCAATCAGCCGTGGTTGGAGGGTGAGGATAGACCAATCAGCCGTGGTTGGAGGGTGAGGATACATCAATCAGCCGTGGTTGGAGGGTGAGGATAGACCAATCAGCCGTGGTTGGAGGGTGAGGATACACCAATCAGCCGTGGTTGGAGGGTGAGGATACACCAATCAGCCGTGGTTGGAGGGTGAGGATACATCAATCAGCCGTGGTTGGAGGGTGAGGATACATCAATCAGCCGTGGTTGGAGGGTGAGGATACATCAGTCAGCCGTGGTTGGAGGGTAAGTATACACCAATCAGCCGTGGTTGGAGGGTGAGGATACACCAATCAGCCGTAGTTGGAGGGTGAGTATACATCAATCAGCCGTGGTTGGAGGGTGAGGATAGACCAATCAGCCGTGGCTGGGTGAGGATACATCAACCAGCCGTGGTTGGAGGGTGAGGATGCATCAATCAGCCGTGGTTGGAGGGTGAGGATACACCAATCAGACGTGGTTGGAGGGTGAGGATACATCAATCAGCCGTGGTTGGAGGGTGAGGATACATCAATCAGCCGTGGTTGGAGGGTGAGGATACATCAATCAGCCGTAGTTGGAGGGTGAGGCTACATCAATCAGCTGTGGTTGGAGGGTGAGGATACACCAATCAGCCGTGGTTGGAGGGTGAGGATACATCAATCAGCCGTGGTTGGAGGGTGAGGATATATCAATCAGCCGTGGTTGGAGGGTGAGGGTACATCAATCAGCCGTGGTTGGAGGGTGAGGATATACCAATCAGCCGTGGTTGGAGGGTGAGGATACATCAATCAGCCGTGGTTGGAGGGTGAGGATACATCAATCAGCCGTGGTTGGAGGGTGAGGATACATCAATCAGCCGTGGTTGGAGGGTGAGGATACATCAATCAGCCGTGGTTGGAGGGTGAGGATACATCAATCAGTCGTGGTTGGTGAGGATACATCAATCAGCCGTGGTTGGAGGATGAGGATACATCAATCAGCCGTGGTTGGAGGGTGAGGATACATCAATCAGCCGTGGTTGGAGGGTGAGGATACATCAATCAGCCGTGGTTGGAGGGTGAGGATACATCAATCAGCCGTGGTTGGGTGAGGATACATCAATCAGCCGTGGTTGGGTGAGGATACATCAATCAGCCGTGGTTGGAGGGTGAGGATACATCAATCAGCCGTGGTTGAAGGGTGAAGATACATCAATCAGCCGTGGTTGGAGGGTGAGGATACATCAATCAGCCGTGGTTGGAGGGTGAGGATACATAAATCAGCCGTGGTTGGAGGGTGAGGATACATCAATCAGGCGTGGTTGGAGGGTGAGGATACATCAATTAGCCGTAGTTGGAGGGTGAGGATACATCAATCAGCCGTGGTTGGAGGGTGAGGATACATCAATCAGCCGTGGTTGGAGGGTGAGGATACATCAATCAGCCGTGGGTGGAGGGTGAGGATACATCAATCAGCCGTGGTGGAGGTGAGGATACATCAATCAGCCGTGGTTGGAGGGTGAGGATACATCAATCAGCCGTGGTTGGAGGGTGAGGATACATCAATCAGCCGTGGTTGGAGGGTGAGGATACATCAATCAGCCGTAGTTGGAGGGTGAGGATACATCAATCAGCCGTGGTTGGAGGGTGAAGATACATCAATCAGCCGTGGTTGGAGGGTGAGGATACACCAATCAGCCGTGGTTGGAGGGTGAGGATACACCAATCAGCCGTGGTTGGAGGGTGAGGATACATCAATCAGCCGTGGTTGGAGGGTGAGGATACATCAATCAGCCGTGGTTGGAGGGTGAGGATACATCAATCAGCCGTGGTTGGAGGGTGAGGATACATCAATCAGCCGTGGTTGGAGGGTGAGGATACATCAATCAGCCTTGGTTGGAGGGTGAGGATACACCAATCAGCCGTGGTTGGAGGGCGAGGATACATCAATCAGCCGTGGTTGGAGGGTGAGGATACATCAATCAGCCTTGGTTGGAGGGTGAGGATACACCAATCAGCCGTGGTTGGAGGGTGAGGATACATCAATCAGCCGTGGTTGAGGGTGAGGATACATCAATCAGCCTTGGTTGGAGGGTGAGGATACACCAATCAGCCGTGGTTGGAGGGCGAGGATACATCAATCAGCCGTGTTGGAGGTGAGGATACATCAATCAGCCGTGGTTGGAGGGTGAGGATACATCAATCAGCCGTGGTTGGAGGGTGAGGATACATCAATCAGCCGTGGTTGGAGGGTGAGGATACATCAATCAGCCTTGGTTGGAGGGTGAGGATTACACCAATCAGCGTGGTGGAGGGCAGGATACATCAATCACCGTGGTTGGAGGGTGAGGATACATCAATCAGCCGTGGTTGGAGGGTGAGGATACATCAATCAGCCGTGGGTGAGACTAGTTAGAACAAGTAGCAGGGATGAGGTATATCTGCTAGACAGGACGAGGGAAACAAGGGGAAGACTATAGGTGACAAGCTCTTGATCCCAAGACCAGGAGCTACCCTCCTTTTTTCTCGAATCAAAATTACATTCCATTCTCTAGGTGGTGCATGATCCTCTCTACGCACCAGAGACAACGGGTTTAGCGCTTCTCAGTGGACGTAGCAAGAACGGTGAACCACTTGGATAATGAGTCCTGAATAGTGAACCTGATTGCCGTACCGGGCTGGAAAACACTAGGACGTGTTTCCTTAAGACACCTGCTGTCCGTTGTTCACCCATCAGTAAAATAGGTACCTGGGTGTTAGTGGACTGGTGTGGGTGGCATCCTGGATACAAAAATGATGTAATATGCGGGAAATACCCTGCATAACAAGGTTTTTTTTATGTAGTAGTATGTCATTGATGTCAGCTATGATCTGTATACTTTGTACATGTACTTTCAGAAATAAAGATTATTATACAGAGGTATTATGGAACATGGACTATAATATGTGAAGATAAACAAAGAATCAAAAAAGGAAGAAGCAGAAAGAAAGCAGCTGGCAAAAAAAGAAGATGAACAAGAACAGTAAAAGAGGATATTATTATCATTGCATTCACGGGGGTGTGATAAACCCGTGAGTTAAAATGTAGCGTTAAAAGACCTGAAAGACATGCAGACTTAATTCAAGGAATTAGAACACTGGTCCAGTTTCTCAGATCAAGGGCCCCTCAGCAGCATCAAGGAACCTCCATCGAGGGGAGATGAGGGAACGAAAAGGTGACAATCAATGTGGTTTGGTAGGCGAGTTTTACGAGGATGAGGACGGTAGTGGGAGAGAGAGAGAAGTGATGATGATAATAGCAAGAGCTGGAGGGACCTGCGAAATTTTTCACCTTTGCTGGGCCATTGTTCGATCCATGATTTAGGGGAGAGAGAGAGAGAGAATGAAAGAAAATGAGAGAAAAAAATGAGAAAAAGAGAAAGAGAATGAGAAAGAATGAAAGAGGGAGAGAGAGAGAGAGAGAGAGAGAGAGAGAGAGAATGAATTTGAAGGGGACGGATATACAACAAAATAAAAACACTGGTAAGTTGACCTATGATATTATGTTGACTGAAGATAATGGTGACACTCAGAACACAGATAATGGTGACACTCAGAACACAGATAATGGTGACACTCAGAACACAGATAATGGTGACACTCAGAACACAGATAATGGTGACACTCAGAACACAGATAATGGTGACACTCAGAACACAGATAATGGTGACACTCAGAACACAGATAATGGTGACACTCAAACACAGATAATGATGACACTCAGAACACAGATAATGGTGACACTCAGAACACAGATAATGATGACACTCAGAACACAGATAATGGTGACACTCAGAACACAGATAATGGTGACACTCAGAACACAGATAATGGTGACACTCAGAACACAGATAATGGTGACACTCAGAACACAGATATGGTGACACTCAGAACACAGATAATGGTGACACTCAGAAACACAGATAATGATGACACTCAGAACACAGATAATGGTGACACTCAGAACACAGATAATGGTGACACTCAGAACACAGATAATGATGACACTCAGAACACAGATAATGGTGACACTCAGAACACAGATAATGATGACACTCAGAACACAGATAATGATGACATTCAGAACACAGATAATGATGACATTCAGAACACAGATAATGATGACACTCAGAACACAGATAATGATGACATTCAGAACACAGATAATGCTGACACTCAGAACACAGATAATGATGACATTCAGAACACAGATAATGCTGACACTCAGAACACAGATAATGATGACACTCAGAACACAGATAATGGTGACACTCAGAACACAGATAATGGCGACACTCAGAACACAGATAATGCAAAAATATGATAAAAATAAATAACAGGAATAAAAAAAAAACACAAGCACTAAGAAAATAATAGGGTAAACAGAAAACGGAAACTGTAAACTAATACTTAAGAAAAACGGGAAAAATGTTGCCTATTATCAAAGGTGGGCTAAGCTATTATAAAAGGAATTTGGGGAAAACAATATTTTAATTTCGGAATTTCGCAAAGTTACTAGAGAAATATAATGTTTTATTTTCTCAGACGAATAAAACAGAACAGAAATATCACCTTTAAAAATGTTCAGTTTACATTAACATTTTTTTACATTAATTTTCCTAAGATAAATTAAAAAAGTATTTATTAAACAATCTAAAAACGTGAAATAAGTAAATTATTTCACATAATTAATTATATATATATATATATATATATATATATATATATATATATATATATATATATATATATATATATATATGCAAAACAACCACTCTGAAAGAATAGAAAAAATCCAAGCGCTTTCGTGACTACTCACATTATCCTTGATAATGTGAGTAGTCACGAAAGCGCTTGGAATTTTCTATTCTTTCAGAGTGGTTGTTTTGCATATTCTGAAATCACCTGTTTACTGTGATTTTATTGCATATATATATATATATTATATATATATATAATATATATATATATATATATATATATATATATATATATATATATATCAGGAGGTATATGGCTCTCATTGTATATACACTGTTTTTATTTATTCTTTAGATTATCCTTGAATGGTGTACAGTGATAAGTCACCTTAATAACCCTCGCGACGTTCATACACATTTAATCAAACCAACCAATCAAATTTTAACCTAATATATACAGGAAATGTGCATATGTTTACATATACTAAGGTTTTTATGTGTACAAACACAGAGAGGTATTGCCAGGGAGAGAGAGAGAGAGAGAGAGAGAGAGAGAGAGAGAGAGAGAGAGAGAGAGAGAGAGAGAGAGAGAGAGAGAGAGAGAGAGAGAGAGAGAGAGAGAGAGAGAATATATTTAATAAATCTCCCTCTTATATATTGCAAGGGTGAGGATAGCATTGCATAGAGGAACACTTTGGAGAGGGAAATGAAGGTAATAAAACTAGCTGGAGGAATTTATCTCACCAGATATTAGTCTTGGAAATAAATTTCACCGTCTGTCCCATGAATGAATGCTCGCAGCCTGGCATTTCTTTATTTTTCCCCGTGATCTGGAAGGGCCACTCAACGTGGATAATATGTTTTATGACTTGGCCACTCAGCAAGTATAAATAGCCCATGAGGGCCACTCGATAAACACCAGTACTTCCGTTGATCACTGTGCTCATCACTTCCATGTGGGCCACTCAGTGAATATTAGTATCTCGCAAAGATCACTCAGTGAACAGCAGACTATGAAGAGGGCCACTCAGTAGGCACCGGTATCCTAAAAAGGGCCACTCAGTAGGCATCAGTATACAAAAAAGGGCTACTCAGTAGGCATCAGTATCCAAAAAAGGACCACTTAGTAAGCATCAGCATTAATAATAATAATAATAATATCTTTATTTACTACAAGTACATGTACAAGGTATACAGTCCTAGCTGACAACAATGACATACTACTGTATAGAAACTCCCTTGTTATGCTCTGCATTTCGGGCAAATTAGGTCAGTGTCCCGGGATGCGACCCACACCAGTCGACTAACACCCAGGTACCCATTTTACTGATGGGGAACATAGACAACAGGTGGAAAGAAACACGTCCAATGTTTCTACTCTGGCTGGGAATCGAACCCAGGCCCTTGCCGTGTGAAGCGAGAGCGTTAGCCACCAGAGCCCTTATTCTCAAAAAGGACCACTCAGTAAGCACCAGCATACAAAAAAAAAAGGCCACTCAGCAGGCATCAGTATCCACTTACTAATCAGCATTCCCAAAAAGGGCCACTCAGTAGGTATCAGTATCCCAAATAAGGGCCACTTAGTAGGCATCAGGATACAAAAACTGGCCACTCAGTAGGCATCAGCATTCCCAAAAAGGGCCACTCAGTAGGCATCAGCATTCCCAAAAAGGATCACTCAGTAGTTATCAGTATCCAAAAAAGGGCCACCCAGTATACATCAGTATAAAAAGGGCCACTCAGTAGGCATCAGCATTCCCAAAAATGACCGCTCAGTAGGCATCAGTATAAAAAATAAGGGCCACTCAGTAAGTACCAGTACCCTGGTCTCAGTCTGGGCTGCGGAGGCGTTGACCCCCGAAACCTTCTCCAGGTATACCAGGTATATTCCTAATGACAGCCACTTAGTGAGCATGAGAACAACGTGGTTCGTAAATGGATTTGAAGGTTATGGAGTACACAGAGGTGTACCTATATAACCTGTTCACCATTACGGAAGTATAATACTAGTTTTAAAATAAATATTAAAATAGTCACTGTATAGTGTATACAGAGAGGGAACATCAATGGGTGTATATAAGAACATAAAAAAGAACACCGCAGCAGGCCTACTGGTCCATGCGAGGAAGGTCCAAGTCCCCCACCGGCCCAAGCCAATGCCCCAACCTAGTCACATCAGGTCACATTCACTTAAGAACGGAGTACGGCAACTGACTTAGTAGCACAAGCTAGGCAGGCCCAACTTACACCCACTCGTGTATTTATCTAACCTATTTTTAAAACTACACAACGTTTTGGTTTCTATGACGGTACTCGGGAGTTTATTCCACTCATCCACAACTGTTACCAAACCAGTGCTTTCCTATATCATTTCTGAATCGGAATTTTTCCAACTTAAAACCATTGCTGCAAGTCCTGTCTAGGCTAGATATTTTTAGCATGCTATTTACATCCCCTTTATTCCTGTTTTCCATTTATACACCTCAATCATATCCCCCCTAATTCTACCCTCTGAATTCTTCCTTGAACAAGAGAAATAATTATGAAAAAGCGTAAAAAAGGCACAATACCATGAATGGAATACACTAATAACCTGCACATAGGAGAGAGGAGCTTACAACGATGTTTCGGTCTGACTTAGACCATTACGTACAGTTTATGACTAGTTAATGGTGCAAGTTGGACCGAAGAGTTGTCATAGGTTCCTTTCTCCTATATGCGGGTTATTTGTGTATAATTATCAAAATATATTCTAAGTGAGGTTAGTGATAATATGTCAGGCGGGTCACTCAAGAAACATCAATATACAGTGAAACTTCAAATTTCGAACATATTACTTACCGAACTCTTCGAAAATAGAACGCTTTTTTCGAACCAACTTTGTCCCTATTATCGAACCACTGGGTACCGGACCTGTCTAGCAGCCCGCTCTGTCCGCGTCCCTATGCAGGCACCGTGAGTCTGGTTTTGTTGATGCTTGAGTGAACACTAACCTGCGCTCTCATTCAAACATTTTAAGATTATTTTATTGTGTTTAGTGCTTGTGGGACTGAAATAAGCTACAATGGGCCCAAAGAAACTTGCTAGTGGTACCCCTGTGGTAAACAAAGTGAGAAACACCATAGATGTGAAGAAGGAAATAATACAGAAGTGGAATGATGTCCAAATGTTTGTGGAGAAGTACCACCCTGAGCAAGCTGAAACAAGCCATCTTTGCAACAAGTTCAGTGACAGAACCATGTCCCCTTTTAGAGAAATCTTAGAGGCACCAGAAACAGAGGACTGCAGACAGTTATTTTGTGAGATGGGTCCAGTGACTCTCAAGCTGGTCCTAGTGGCATTAAAAGACAGAGAAGTAACCCCAGAAAAGGCTTTGATACCTGAAGTCCTCATGGAGGGGGATTCTCCTTCCAAACACTAACCCCAACTCCCTCTCTCCTCCTCCCTATCTTCCAGATGCCATCACCAATCTTCAGTAGAGGTAAGTAAAATGTTATTTTATATGTTTATTTAAATTTATTAATACATAATTGAACATTATATTTGTTGTATGTAAAACTGTAATTAATCTCTATAAAATGTATTTTTTTTTCGTGAATATTTTTGGGTTTCTGGAACGGATTAATTGTATTTCCATTATTTCTTACGGAAAATATTGTTTCGCTTTTCAGACTTCTCGAATTTAGAACTCCTGGAACGGATTAATTCGATATTTGAGGTTCCACTGTACAACGAGGACTTACGAACAGCGGTCATTAAGTGTATGAGGACCACTCACTATCCTAATAATCTTAAACAGGTCATCTACATGATTAAGACCGGCGTCAGGAGACACACTATCTCCTGCCCAATATTACAGCCTAGTGTTCTCTAGCAACATACTCAAAGCTTGAATGGCTGCTTATCGACCTGAAGAAAGCCTGTGTTTCCTTCCTTAAAGCCGTCTTAAGAGGCCAGTCTAGGCAGAAATACGTGGCAGGTATATTAGGTAATGTAATGGGTTTTGTCCCTATAACAACAACACTATATTAACCTCCATGACATCTTACCTCCTCCCGAGTAGTGTCATTGAAGCTAAAACCTTGTGTAGTTTTAAAAATAGGTTAGATAAATACTTGTATCTGCCTCGTATGGGCTAGTAGGCCTGCTGCGGCGCTCCTTCTTTCTTGTGTCCTTATGACTCTGAAGGTCATCAGTTGCACGATCCTATCTTAAATAGCGTCAAAGGTTAGCTCTAGTATGCCAGCCAGTGGATTTTTACCCACTTAACGAGTCATTATCTCGACACAGACTCGTTCAAGAGGCAATAATCCAGAATAGGTAAATTCCTCTTAATTTACAACTCCACTAAAATTAGTTCTGTGATCCCACTTACAAATTTTTCTTTCGTTTCAATTACACAAGAAATATTTAGACTCTGGAAACGTCTTAAGTCATTTATGCAAAATAAAAAAAGCTATTATTAATCCTTAGTCATTTTTAATCAAAAGTAATATTAATATATTTTTTTTGGTATATGACTTACACACAAAAGGTTCGTTTTATCACTGTAATTTTGTTGAGGAATACGCATAGTAGATTCTCAGTTCATAACGTCTTGTATGGCCCTTACGGGTTTAGGGTTTTACAATCAAAAGTTCGTAATGACTTAATTGCCGGAAAACTGTAGTTTCAAACCTATAACACAAAGGTGATTAATGTTGCGTGTTACCTGGACGTCACCAAGAGTGGTATACTCACCGAACTATATACACAGTAGTATTGCAATCACTTTAGAATATATAATCTTAAGTTTTAAGCACTAGCGGGGTAAGCCAGTGGAAGGCTTTGGTCAGATGACCAAAACTCCAGCTGTGGGTCATCATATGACTAAGACCCGCGTCAGGAAACACTTGTCCTGTTCCCTGATGAATCTTGTCTAACCTGACCTAAGAATGTAGGGGACAGGAGTTACTCCACTATATTGTAGTTCCCGAGATGATGTCAGCAACTCTAAACAACACTGCGTCATCACAGTTGGAATATCTTCATTACACTTTCAATGAGTGTTTGTTGGTCTTTTTGTTGAGCATTGCACTGAAAGGAAGTCTTATAATGTAGAATAAAACCAAAATTTGTACAAATATCCACTTGTTTATTGACTAATAATTTAGTGTACCAACATATCTCCATAACCTAAATAGACAAGTCTTAAGAGAACTAGTTTTGTAAAACATAATTTTTAATTGTTAAACGTGAAACATTGAGTTCATAAGCAAGGTACACTCAAATGTATAATTCGAGAATTATATTAAAAATCATGTTTAAAACAATTTTAACATAAAGAAGTTCATGATAAAATTGTTAAATATCTGTTCGAAGTATAAGCTGATTTTAGGAGTGTGTTATTATTTTGTAGATGAATGGTTTAGTGAACCAACAAGTTGATAAATTAGACACATGTGCAACACTTGGGTATCTTTATTGTGTAAATGTTTCGCCACACTGTGACTTCCTCAGTCCAATGCACAGAAGAATGGTGAAGATCAGAAGTTTGTGGTGATTACCTCGAACTCCTTTTGATCTCCACCATTCTTCTCTGTATAGGACTGATGAAGCCACTGTCTGACGAAACTTTTCCACAAGATACTAAAGTGTTGTACATGTGTCTAATTTATCAATATGTCATTATATTTTACAGAGTAATAAGCAAGCTATGAGATCTGTTGGGAGTGTGTCTGATGGTTGGACCGTCAGAGGAAACAGTTTTCTGACGCTAGTTTTAGCCACATAACCCCTCCACTGGTTCAGCAGCCGCTGACTTACCCAGCTAGGTCTCACAACCCATTAAAAGATCATTACATAATAGTAGATCTTAAAATAAGGCTTCGATACCCTTACGGATATCCTAAAGATAATGTGTCTAGTTTGCAAATAGTTAATATTTTAAAAAGATATAACTTCTTTCATGCAAATATTAAAAAAAAACACCAATCATACAAACACTGTATCCTCAATTGCATTCCACACTTCGTATAACTATCATTAATCGTTTATGATTTTCCTATAATTAACTTGTGCCCATATTCACTTGCGCCTTATAACCTAATTCGTTCCATTCCTCTCTGCCCCAACCATGGAACTTCACTTCTCTACACTGACAGGTCCATTTGTTAAGAATGCCTATTAATAAATGCCTGACGGAGATGACAAATTATATGTCAGTTAATTATTCTTATTTTTAACTCAAGATTAAATATTGTTCAGCAGTTAATTACTACATCTAATAATGTAAAAAATCTAATATATTTTTTAACCATATATCCTAAGCGGAAATAATACAAGAACTTATCTTTGTACTTGAAGGCTTGTCACAAATTCCAGTAATTTGACAAGAAACTCACACAGCAAATATACACAAATTATCAGAGTTAGTCGTTCGAGCACACTGACTTGTACTCCGCTGAGACGACCTGTTCAGGTCTCCCTTGACGTATGACGTCATACACCAGGGAAACCTACACTGGTAGATCACCATTAACTATCCGACCAAAACGTATTTAATCATATTTTACCATTTATAAAAATTAAAAATTCGTTTCTGTCGCTTTAAAAACTTAAAATTATATAAAATAAATGAGTGCTGCAAATATGATTAATAACCGAAGCGAAATGAACCTCCCCCATACGCCCCATTATATATATATATATATATATATATATATATATATATATATATATATATATATATATATATATATATATATATATATATATATATATATATATATATATATAATGGCTTATGTTAACTTCTATTTTAGGTATCAGAGTATTCTTAACTGGTGTACAGGTGACATGCATCCTTAATGACCCTCGTGTAGTCGATACGTTCGGCGCTCAATTGACCAATAAATAATAGGATTTAAAGCCTATCTACTACACGAAGGTCATTAAGGCTACATGTCACATGCTCACCATTAGTTATGAATAATTTTCCATTACAAAAGAGATCATACTGAACACTCATCGTTCATATCCTGTGTTGAGATATATACAGTTTAGTATATATAAATATTCGTTATTAAGCGAATGGTTTAACGGGTATTAAACCTGTTGTTTACACGACGGTCATCAAGGACCACAAAAAAATGAAGTCACTGACTTTTTTGGGTTATCCTGTGTAATTTATGCTATGCATGATAACTTTACTTACGTGTACCTGTGTCTAAATAAGCTTAGTTATAACCTGTTCATCACGTTAAAAATACGAAAAGGATAATAGTAATCTGTCAGTGTGTGTGCACGCCATGTATATGTATCGCTGTTAAGTCGCCAGGTTGGGTAAGAATGGCCAGGGAACAATGTTTGTCACAAAGGTCAGAGCACTAGTGTTTGTCACAAAGGTCAGAGCACTAGTGTTTGTCACAAAGGTCAGAGCACTAGTGTTTGTCACAAAGGTCAGAGCACTAGTGTTTGTCACAAAGGTCAGAGCACTAGTGTTTGTCACAAAGGTCAGAACACTAGTGTTTGTCACAAAGGTCAGAGCACTAGTGTTTGTCACAAAGGTCACAGGACTAGTGTTTGTCACAAAGGTCAGAGCACTAGTGTTTGTCACAAAGGTCACAGCACTAGTGTTTGTCACAAAGGTCAGAGCACTAGTGTTTGTCACAAAGGTCACAGCACTAGTGTTTGTCACAAGGGTCACAGCACTAGTGTTTATCACAAAGGTCAGAGCACTAGTGTTTGTCACAAAGGTCACAGCACTAGTGTTTATCACAAAGGTCAGAGCACTAGTGTTTGTCACAAGGGCAGTGTTTCACAAGCAACACAGTGTTTATCACAAAGGTCAGAGCACTAGTGTTGTCCAAGGTCACACACTATGTTTCCAAAGACAGAGCACTAGTGTTTGTCACAAGGGTCACAGCACTAGTGTTTATCACAAAGGACAGAGCACTAGTGTTTGTCACAAGGGTCACAGCACTAGTGTTTATCACAAAGGACAGAGCACTAGTGTTTGTCACAAGGGTCACAGCACTAGTGTTTGTACACAAAGGTACAGAGCACTAGTGTTTGTCACAAGGGTCACAGCACTAGTGTTTGTCACAAGGGTCACAGCACTAGTGTTTGTCACAAGGGTCACAGCACTAGTGTTTGTCACAAGGGTCACAGCACTAGTGTTTGTCACAAGGGTCACAGCACTAGTGTTTGTCACAAGGGTCACAGCACTAGTGTTTGTCACAAGGGTCACAGCACTAGTGTTTGTCACAAGGGTCACAGCACTAGTGTGTCACAAGGGTCACAGCACTAGTGTGTCACAAGGGTCACAGCACTAGTGTTTGTCACAAGGGTCACAGCACTAGTGTTTGTCACAAGGGTCACAGCACTAGTGTTTGTCACAAGGGTCACATCACTAGTGTTTGTCACAAGGGTCACATCACTAGTGTTTGTCACAAGGGTCACTCGCTACCGAAGTTTTTGGTTAACCGAAAATAAAATTGATGATGAGCCGTTGTTATTATGTGTGAAGACAGAGAACAAGTAGCTTCTGATAGTGGACGGGTCATTTAGATGACCCATTATTAGTACTGATCACCTGGTTAGGTTAGGTAAGGTTCGTCAGGAAACAGGATAAGTGTTTCCTGACGCGGATCTTTATTATATGACCCGCCACTGGAGGTTTTAGTCATCTGACCGAGGCCTTCCACTGGCTTACCACTCCACCCCTTTAAAATTATGGTTAAAATTATAACTATTAGATTTGACAAGTATGTATATATATATATATATATATAATATATATATATATATATATAATATATATATATATATAATTAGTTTTATTATCACACTGGCCGATTCCCACCAAGGCAGGGTGGCCCGAAAAAGAAAAACTTTCACCATCATTCACTCCATCACTGTCTTGCCAGAAGGGTACTTTACACTACAGTTTTTAAACTGCAACATTAACACCCCTCCTTCAGAGTGCAGGCACTGTACTTCCCATCTCCAGGACTCAAGTCCGGCCTGCCGGTTTCCCTGAACCCCTTCATAAATGTTACTTTGCTCACACTCCAACAGCAAGTCAAGTATTAAAAACCATTTGTCTCCATTCACTCCTATCAAACACGCTCACGCATGCCTGCTGGAAGTCCAAGCTCCTCGCACACAAAACCTCCTTACCCCCTCACTCCAACCTTCTAGGCCGACCCTACCCCGCCTTCCTTCCACTACAGACTGATACACTCTTGAAGTCACTCTGTTTCGCTCCATTCTCTCCACATGTCCGAACCACCTCAACAACCCTTCCTCAGCCCTCTGGACAACAGTTTTGGTAATCCGCACCTCCTCCTAACTTCCAAACTACGAATTCTCTGCATTATATTCACACCACATATTGCCCTCAGACATGACACTCCACTGCCTCCAGCCTTCTCCTCGCTGCAACATTCATCACCCATGCTTCACACCCATATAAGAGCGTTGGTAAAACTATACTCTCATACATTCCCCTCTTTGCCTCCAAGGACAAAGTTCTTTGTCTCCACAGACTCCTAAAGTGCACCACTCGCCCTTTTTCCCCTCATCAATTCTATGATTCACCTCATCTTTCATAGACCCATCCGCTGACACGTCCACTCCCAAATATCTGAATACATTCACCTCCTCCATTCTCTCTCCCTCCAATCTGATATCCAATCTTTCATCACCTAATCTTTTTGTTATCCTCATAACCTTACTCTTTCCTGTATTCACTTTTAATTTTCTTCTTTTGCACACCCTACCAAATTCATCCACCAATCTCTGCAACTTCTCTTCAGAATCTCCCAAGAGCACAGTGTCATCAGCAAAGAGCAACTGTGACAACTCCCACTTTATGTGTGATTCTTTATCTTTTAACTCCACGCCTCTTGCCAAGACCCTCGCATTTACTTCTCTTACAACCCATCTATAAATATATAAACAACCACGGTGACATCACACATCCCTGTCTAAGGCCTACTTTACTGGGAAATAATTTCCCTCTTTCCTACATACTCTAACTTGAGCCTCACTATCCTCGTAAAAACTCTTCACTGCTTTCAGTAACCTACCTCCTGCAACATCTGCCACATTGCCCCCCTATCCACCCTGTCATACGCCTTTTCCAAATCCATAAATGCCACAAAGACCTCTTTAGCCTTATCCAAATACTGTTCACTTATATGTTTCACTGTAAACACCTGGTCCACACACCCCCTACCTTCCTAAAGCCTCCTTGTTCATCTGCTATCCTATTCTCCGTCTTACTCTTAATTCTTTCAATAATAACTCTACCATACACTTTACCAGGTATACTCAACAGACTTATCCCCCTATAATTTTTGCACTCTCTTTTGTTCCCTTTGCCTTTATACAAAGGAACTATGCATGCTCTCTGCCAATCCCTAGGTACCTTACCCTCTTCCATACATTTATTAAATAATTGCCCCAACCACTCCAAAACTATATCCCCACCTGCTTTTAACATTTCTATCTTTATCCCATCAATCCCGGCTGCCTTACCCCCTTTCATTTTACCTACTGCCTCACAAACTTCCCCCACACTCACAACTGGCTCTTCCTCACTCCTACAAGATGTTATTCCTCCTTGCCCTATACACGAAATCACAGCTTCCCTATCTTCATCAACATTTAACAATTCCTCAAAATATTCCATCTTCCCAATACCTCTAACTCTCCATTTAATAACTCTCCTCTCCTATTTTAACTGACAAATCCATTTGTTCTCTAGGCTTCCTTAACTTGTTAATCTCACTCCAAAACTTTTTCTTATTTTCAACAAAATTTGTTGATAACATCTCACCCACTCTCTCATTTGCTCTCTTTTTACATTGCTTCACCACTCTCTTAACCTCTCTCTTTTCTCCATATACTCTTCCCTCCTTGCATCACTTCTACTTTGTAAAAACTTCTCATATGCTAACTTTTTCTCCCTTACTACTCTCTTTACATCATCATTCCACCAATCGCTCCTCTTCCCTCCCGCACCCACTTTCCTGTAGCCACAAACTTCTGCTGAACACTCTAACACTACATTTTTAAACCTACCCCATACCTCTTCGACCCCATTGCCTATGCTCTCATTAGCCCATCTATCCTCCAATAGCTGTTTATATCTTACCCTAATTTCCTCCTCTTTAGTTTATAAACCTTCACCTCTCTCTTCCCTGATGCTTCTATTCTCCTTGTATCCCATCTACCTTTTACTCTTAGTGTAGCTACAACTAGAAAGTGATCTGATATATCTGTGGCCCCTCTATAAACATGTACATCCTGAAGTCTACTCAACAGTCTTTTATCTACCAATACATAATCCAACAAACTACTGTCATTAAAATATGTATTATCTATAACTAAACCCCTTTCTATACAAAGTTCAATCAAAGGGCTCCCATTATCATTTACACCTGGCACCCCAAACTTACCTACCACACCCTCTCTAAAAGTTTCTCCTACTTTAGCATTCAGGTCTCCTACCACAATTACTCTCTCACTTGGTTCAAAGGCTCCTATATATTCACTTAACATCTCCCAAAATCTCTCTCTCTCTCCTCTGCATTTCTCTCTTCTCCAGGTGCATACACGCTTATTATGACCCACTTTTCGCATCCAACCTTTACTTTAATCCACATAATTCTTGAATTTACACATTCATATTCTCTTTTCTCCTTCCATAACTGATCATTCAACATTACTGCTACCCCTTCCTTTGCTCTAACTCTCTCAGAAACTCCAGATTTAATCCCATTCATTTCCCCCCACCGAAACTCCCCTACCCCCTTCAGCTTTGTTTCACTTAGGGCCAGGACATCCAACTTCTTTTCATTCATAACATCAGCAATCATCTGTTTCTTGTCATCCGCACTACATCCACGCACATTCAAGCATCCCAGTTTTATGAATTTTTCTTCTTCTCTTTTTTAGTAAATGTCTACAGGAGAAGGGGTTATTAGCCCATTGCTCCCGGCATTTTAGTCGCCTCATACGACACGCATGGCTTACGGAGGAAAGATTCTTTTCCACTTCCCCATGGACAATAGAAGAAATAAAGAAGAACAAGAGCTATTTAGAAAAAGGAGAAAAACCTAGATGTATGTATATATATATATATATATATATATATATATATATATATATATATATATATATATATATATATATATATATATATGCATGTGCGTGTCTGTGAAGTGTGACCAAAGTGTAAGTTGGAGTAGCAAGATATCCCTGTTATCTAGCGTGTTTATGAGACAGAAAAAGAAACCAGCAATCCTACCATCATGCAAAACAGTTACAGGTTTCTGTTTCACAGTCATCTGGCAGGACGGTAGTACTTCCTTGGGTGGTTGCTGTCTACCAACCTACTACCTATAATATATATATATATATATATATATATATAATATATATATATATATATATATATATATATATTATATATATATATTATATATATATATATATAAATATAATATATATATATATATATATATAAAGAAGAGCAGAGTATATGGAGAGTAAAAGAAAGGTGAAGAGAGTGGTGAGAGAGTGCAAAAGGAGAGCAGATGATAGAGTGTGGAGAGGCACTGTCAAGAAATTTTAATGAAAATAAGAAAAAAATTTGGAGTGAGTTTAAACAAGTTAAGAAAGCCTAGGGAACGTATGGATTTGTCAGTTAAAAACAGAGTAGGGAGTTAGTAGATGGGAGATGGAGCTATTAGGTAGATGGCGAGAATATTTTGAGGAACTTTTAAATGTTGAGGAAGAAAGGGAGGCGGTAATTTCATGCACTGGCCAGGGAGGTATACTATCTTTTAGGAGTGAAGAAGAGCAGAATGTAAGTGTGGTGGAGGTACGTGAGGCATTACGTAGAATGAAAGGGGGTAAAGCAGCTGGAAAATGATGGGATCATGACAGAAATGTTAAAAGCAGGGGGGGATATAGTGTTGGAGTGGTTGGTACTTTTGTTTAATAAATGTATGAAAGAGGGGAAGGTACCTAGGGATTGGCGGAGAGCATGTATAGTCCCTTTATATAAAGGGAAAGGGGACAAAAGAGACTAAAAATTATAGAGGAATAAGTTTACTGAGTATACCAGGAAAAGTGTACGGTAGGGTTATAATTGAAAGAATTAGAGGTAAGACAGAATGTAGGATTGCGGATGAGCAAGGAGGTTTCAGAGTGGGTAGGGGATGTGTAGATCAAGTGTTTACATTGAAGCATATATGTGAACAGTATTTAGATAAAGGTAGGGAAGTTTTTATTGCATTTATGGATTTAGAAAAGGCATATGATAGAGTGGATAGAGGAGCAATGTGGCAGATGTTGCAAGTATATGGAATAGGTGGTAAGTTACTAAATGCTGTAAAGATTTTTATGAGGATAGTGAGGCTCAGGTTAGGGTGTGTAGAAGAGAGGGAGAATACTTCCCGGTAAAAGTAGGTCTTAGACAGGGATGTGTAATGTTACCATGGTTGTTTAAGATATTTAGAGATGGGGTTGTA
>NC_069465.1:465137-492637 GCF_026875155.1 Cherax quadricarinatus | reverse complement strand
CGGGGGATATGTGGAGCAGTGATGTGTGAGGGAGTTGACGAGGGGTTGAGTGGAGATGTTATCAAGGCTAGCCAGGATTGACATCTCTACTGAGTACTGGGAAAACCAAGAGAGGTGAGCTGGGGAAACCAATAAGCTAGATTCTGAGGATTGAATAAACTGCGTCGAGCGAGAAGACAGAGTCAATCTAACTGACAAAGAAGAAGAAGGGGGGGGGAAGAAGGGGGAAGAAGAGGAGGAAGAAGAAGAGGGGAAAGAAG
This sequence comes from Cherax quadricarinatus, assembly GCF_026875155.1. Lineage (NCBI taxonomy): Eukaryota > Metazoa > Arthropoda > Malacostraca > Decapoda > Parastacidae > Cherax > Cherax quadricarinatus. The sequence goes on along the minus strand of NC_069465.1, from coordinate 492,377 downwards.
AGCACAATACACAAATAGAGAAAAGCTTACGACGACGTTTCTGTCCGACTTGGACCATTTTCGGACCGAAACGTTGTGGTAATCTTTTCCCTACTTTTCCTATGTGCAGGCTATTTGTGTATTGTTCCAGTCACGGTATTGTGCCTTTTTATTCTTTAATAAATATACAAGAATATCTCCTACTCTGCTTCCCTCCATCCCTTCCTCTATACATCTTCCTCGTCGCTATTCCTTATCCTGTTCCTCCCTTTCTACCTCCCGTCCCTCCCTCTCCCTATCCCTCCCCTCCCTCCATATACCGTCCATCACCCTCCCTCTATACCTCACTTCTGCAATACCAGTCTAAGCTTCAACACAAATAAACACACACCTCAAGCCATACTGTGGCCAGGATGACTTTTTCAGGTTAGAATATTAGTGGAGACAAGACCTAGCGAGACACGGGGTGAGAGACACACAGAAATACAAACACAGGGAAGACGACACATTGAAAGACACAGGGAAGGAGATACAATAAGAGACAAACAGGGAAGGAAATACAATGAGAGACAAACAGGGAAGGAAATACAATGAGAGACGAACAGGGAAGGAGACATACTGAGAGACAGAGTGTAAGATACCAACAGTATATAGTTCTCTATTGTTACAAAAAAATTGTGTTTCTACTCTATATAAGATTCTCTTCTGCCAATCTTCTACTTCTGTCTACCTCAACCCTCAATCATCAATCTTTCTCTCTCTCCTTCCTCTTTCCATTCCTATCTCCCTTTCCCCCCTCACATTTGCTCTCCTACCTTTCCCGTTATCAATCTACTTCTTCCTCTATGTCTAATTCCATATATCTATTCCCATTTCCTTCTTGCGTTTCCTTTCTTCCCTCCTTCACATGTCAATCATTATTCATATCCTTCTCATCTCCTATTTTCTCTCTCCTTTCCTCTTACTTCCTCTCTTTCTTCCCTTCCCCTTTACTTTCACTGTGTCTCGTCTTCTCCCTCTCTTTCTTTTACCTTTCTCTTCCCTTTCACTCTCACAGACACCACTCTGCACCTACATGCGTAGTAAGCCATACAAAGAATCATATGCACGATATAAACCAGGAATATACACACACAGTGTATATACCCAGTGTATATGAGCCTGTTGCTAGCTGTATAGCTACTTTCTTGGAGATGGAGCTCAGGAGATGAAAGTGGGATTCTGGGACAGATGAGATGCTGGGATGTGTTGCTGAGATGAGAGAGAGAGAGAGAGAGAGAGAGAGAGAGAGAGAGAGAGAGAGAATCATAAATTCCATATACCTATAAATACCAGAGTAGGGATAATTTCAGGAGATTGCTAACAGTACAGGGAAATTATGGGGGGAAATTTCCCTGGGGCAGAAAAATCACACGGGAAGAAAAGGTCAAGGAATTTTGTTTTAAGAAAAATGGTCCCGGGACCATCGCCAACGAGGCCCGGTCCCAGACCAAACCATCTAAATTGGAAAGGAAATATTACATTAATAAAAGCTATTACGAAATATACTGGAAGATAAATATGTTTACAGTGAATGTAAGTAGAGGATTGCAAGGTTTACCTGTCAACAACGTGTTTAAGAGAAAATACCAGCAAGCCTGCCAGAGTGCATAACATTTAAAAGGCTTCCATTTCACGCTCATGTGATAATCTCATATTATAATTAAAATTAAGGGATGTAGGGTAAGCCAGTGGAAGGCCTCGGACTGTGGGTCATATGACAGATCCGCGTTAGGAAACACTTGTCCTGTTTCCTGACGAACCTAACCTGACCTGTCTCGTGTTATGTTAAAAAAGTTGTGTGCATTTTATTCAGGAACGATTATTTGGTACGACCTTTATGGTGATTCTTTCTTTGTGGGCGAGTTTTAGTTTGTGAGTGTGTTGTTGTTTTGTTGTTTGGTAGTGTGCGGTTCCTGATCTGGAACAATTCTTAGTCCTGTACTGGAACGAGTCTTAGTCCTGTACTGGAACAAGTCTTAGTCCTGTACTGGAACAATCTTAGTCCCTGTTTAACTGGAACAAGTCTTAGTCCTGTACGGGAACAAGTCTTAGTCCTGTACTGGAACAAGTCTTAGTCCTGTACTGGAACGAGTCTTAGTCCTGTACTGGAACAAGTCTTAGTCCTGTACTGGAACAAGTCTTAGTCCTGTACTGGAACAAGTCTTAGTCCTTACTGGAACAGTCTTAGTCCTGTACTGGAACAAGTCTTAGTCCTGTACTGGAACAAGTCTTAGTCCTGTACTGGAACAAGTCTTAGTCCTGTACTGGAACAAGTCTTAGTCCTGTACTGGAACAAGTCTTAGTCCTGTACTGGAACAAGTCTTAGTCCTGTACTGGAACGAGTCTTAGTCCTGTACTGGAACAAGTCTTAGTCCTGTACTGGAACAAGTCTTAGTCCTGTACTGGAACAAGTCTTAGTCCTGTGCTGGAACAAGTCTTAGTCCTGTACTGGAACAAGTCTTAGTCCTGTACTGGAACAAGTCTTATTTCCTGTACTGGAACAATTCTTAGTCCTGTACTGAACAAGTCTTAGTCCTGTACTGGAACAAGTCTTAGTCCTGTACTGGAACAAGTCTTAGTCCTGTACTGGAACGAGTCTTAGTCCTGTAATGGAACAAGTCTTAGTCCTGTACTGAAAACAAGTCTTAGTCCTGTACTGGAACAAGCCTTAGTTCTGTACTGAAACAATTCTTAGTCCTGTACTAGAACAAGTCTTAGTCCTGTACTAGAACAAGTCTTAGTCCTGTACTAGAACAAGTCTTAGTCCTGTACTGGGAACAAGTCTTAGTCCTGAAACTAGAACAAGTCTTAGTCCTGTACTGAACAATCTAGTCCTGTACTAGAACAAGTCTTAGTCCTGTACTAGAACAAGTCTTAGTCCTGTACTAGAACAAGTCTTAGTCCTGTACGGGAAAACAAGTCTTAGTCCTGTACTGGAACAAATCTTAGTCCTGTACTGGAACAAGTCTAGTCCTGTACTGAACAAGTCTTAGTCCTGTACTGGAACGAAGTCTTAGTCCTGTACTGGAACAAGTCTTAGTCCTGTACTGGAACGAGTCTTAGTCCTGTACTGGAACAAGTCTTAGTCCTGTACTGGAACAAGTCTTAGTCCTGTACTGGAACAAGTCTTAGTCCTGTACTGGAACAAGCCTTAGTTCTGTACTGAAACAAGTCTTAGTCCTGTACTGGAACAAGTCTTAGTCCTGTACTGGAACGAGTCTTAGTCCTGTACTGGAACAAGTCTTAGTCCTGTACTGGAACGAGTCTTAGTCCTGTACTGGAACAAGTCTTAGTCCTGTACTAGGAACAAGTCTTAGTCCTGTACTGGAACAAGTCTTAGTCCTGTACTGGAACAAGCCTTAGTTCTGTACTGAAACAATTCTTAGTCCTGTACTAGAACAAGTCTTAGTCCTGTACTAGAACAAGTCTTAGTCCTGTACTAGAACAAGTCTTAGTCCTGTACTAGAACAAGTCTTAGTCCTGTACTAGAACAAGTCTTAGTCCTGTACTAGAACAAGTCTTAGTCCTGTACTAGAACAAGTCTTAGTCCTGTACTAGAACAAGTCTTAGTCCTGTACTGGAACAAGTCTTAGTCCTGTACTAGAACAAGTCTTAGCCCCTGTACTAGAACAAGTCTTAGTCCTGTACTAGAACAAGTCTTAGTCCTGTACTGGAACAAGTCTTAGTCCTGTACTAGAACAAGTCTTAGTTCTGTACTAGAACAAGTCTTAGTTCTGTACTGGGAACAAGTCTTAGTCCTGTACTAGAACAAGTCTTAGTCCTGTACTGGAACAAGTCTTAGTCCTGTACTAGAACAAGTCTTAGTCCTGTACTGGAACAAGTCTTAGTCCTGTACTAGAACAAGTCTTAGTCCTGTACTAGAACAAGTCTTAGTCCTGTACTAGAACAAGTCTTAGTTCTGTACTAGAACAAGTCTTAGTTCTGTACTAGAACAAGTCTTAGTCCTGTACTAGAACAAGCCTTAGTCCTGTACTGGAACAAGTCTTAGTCCTGTACTGGCACAAGTCTTAGTCCTGACTAGAATAAATCATAGTCGTCGACTCACCTGATCTTCGCTTCTAATAGCGACAAATTCTCTTTTTATAATTTGCAAGATTCACAACTTGTGATTATAATATATGACCCCAGCTTGCAGAGATCCACGACCCTTTATTATATACTTTTTGCGTACTTACTGCAAAGATTAATAGTCTCCGAGGTGAAGTGATTTACCGCCTCTGATCTTCAGTATTTCTAACCTCGGCTTTCAAGGATTTCTTGCCTAATATTTAGTTTGGGGGTTGTGTTTTTTAGCATGTAAATTTTTCAATATTAAATGAGTTTTGAAACGGAGACCATTTTATTTTGGTCTTATGGTGAATTTTTTTTTTTGGTAACCAAAGCCAAATACATATGTAACTGAATCAAACCTAATTTTGAATTAAACTTATTTTAGATTAGGTAAAGTTAGGGTAGGCTCCTTTTTTAAAGGTTACTAAAAAGCTTTTTCTTATAGGCTCGAAGGATATGTTTCTATTGCACCAGTGCAACACACACACACACATATATATATATATATAAAATATATATATATATATAATATATATATATATATATATAATATATATATATATATATATATATATTATATATACTTTTTTTTAACAAGTCGGCAGTCTCCCATCGAGGCAGGGTGACCCAAAAAGAAAGAAAATCCCCAAAAAGAAAATACGTTCATCATTCAACACTTTCACCTCACACATACTCACTGTTTTTGCAGAGGTGCTCAGAATACAACAGTTTAGAAGTATATACCTATAAAGATACACAACATATCCCTCCAAACTGCCAATATCCCAAACCCCTCCTTTAGAGTGCAGGCAACATTGTACTTCCCATTTCCAGGACTCAAGTCCGGCTATATAAAAATAACTCCATCTTGCCTCTTATTACAAGGATTTCTAGTCTCCAATTCAAAAAATTTTAGTTTTTGATTTCCTGAAAATTTCTACCTACTGATTCCGAGGAATTTTGGACTTTGTAATGGAATTTTGTCGTCTTTTAGGGATTTCTGGCCTATAATTGGGGATTTCTGGATCTTGATAAGGAATTTCTAGCCTTTAGTTAGGGATTTCAGGTCCCTAGCTAGAGATTTATGACCACTTATACTTTAATCTCTATAACTGGGATTAAAATAAATTGTCAGTATATACAGGGAATTATACACATCTGGTGTGGAGGTAGTTACTTGGTGTATAACTCGATGTATATAATGTTACACATTCTGCTGTATATAATCATCTTATAATGGACTCTGGCTTAAAGGCGAACTCCGGTATATTATACACGAGTGTGAGAGGAAATAGATTTATTACTGGCTAAGAGAAAGAATAATTTAAGGAGAGAGAGAGAGAGAGAGAGAGAGAGAGAGAGAGAGAGAGAGAGAGAGAGATTAGATATTGTCTTGAGCTGTACGTGTTACAGTTATTCTAGCGTGCGCCATAACAAGAAACTTGCCCAAGCTTATGCTGGAGTTCAGCTCTAAAGAGCAACCTTGCAGTCAGCTCGACGCAGGAAACACTAGATATCAGATGAGCGAAGATGCGGAGGAGATATTCACGACGTACACGATACCCAGGGGTAAGGACAGCATAAACAAAACACGCCAAACAAAAGAAAAAGATCAAGACGTGTGTCGATCCAAAATTAGGGACACATGTTGAAACACAGCTTGAGGGCAGTGGAAATTATGAGGCGGGCCCAGGAGCTGGATCTCGACTCTCATAAACACATATCTCAAGAAACTGACTGGATTTTGCAACCGCAAATAGGTGAGTAGACCATAACTATATTTACTACTACTACCACCACCACCACTGGTACCGCTATTATTAACCACCACTGGTACTGCTGTTATTAACTACCACTGCTGTAACTAGATTGCTGCTACTACTATTTCTGCTAATAACAATACTACTACTACTAACAGTAATCGCTTAGTACAGACTGTCAGCACTCACAAACGGATTCATTAGACTTGTCATTCCACAAAGTCCAACTCTAACATGAGAATAGTTGTGAGGGTAACTAAGGGAAAAAGTGTAAGTGAATATAGAAGACATACCAGAAGCAAGGGCGAACTTGACATGGCTTAACTCAAAGGGATCCGGTTCCAAAGGTGAAAGAGAGGAATTGGACTGACATGACTTGATTTGGCTCCGAGGGTTTCCGATTCTGAGGATAAAAAAGATTTGACTTGCTTTAAAAATGTATGAAAGAGGAACGGCGACCTGACTCCAGTCAATTCGTTAAATTATTTTTGATGTAGTAATCATGTTTATCATTTTGTCTGTATCTTGTTTATTAGCTTTAATATATATTTTTTATTTATTATTTTTAGCGTAATTGATGGAAGGAAAAGATGGATGATTAAGGAATTATTCAGATACGGAGAGAAACTCAAAAGTGATAATGAGCACTTTGAAATTGTGGGTGATGACTCAAAACTGCGGGTGACTATTAAATAATATGGATGGAGACTTAAAAATGTGGATGAGAACTTAGTACTGGGTGATGACTCAGAAATGTGGATGAAACCTCAAAAATACGAATGACTCCTGAAAACAATGGATGACGACTCAAAAACGTAGATGACCATTCAAAAATACGGAAGTAACCAATGGAACACGTAGTGTATTGAGATGCATTGAGCTACAGGGACGCCCAGCCATCCTCTCGTTCCTAAATGGGAAAAGAAATACAAAAAATTATTACTATGTCAGAGGTAAAAACGAAATTCAATTCTCAGCGTATGTAAACTGAGACATACAATCGTTGTATACACACTCGGTGTATATACACTCGTATACACACTCGGTGTATATACACTCGTATACACACTCGGTGTATATACACTCGTATACACACTCGGTGTATATACACTCGTATACACACTCGTTGTATATACACTCGTATACACACTCGGTGTATATACACCGAGACTATGTAATTATAATATATAAACTTTTCCTATATATCTCTCTTGAAACAATGTCAAAACTTAACCCTGGACAAATAATTTGTATTTAGATTAAATGTTAAAATAATGCGAATCCTACTCCGTGAACGAAATAATTTATAATGGCGTCTATCAAAGTGTAGTCTGGGTATTATTTGTGATTTATTAGGATATTTACATATAATTAGAGTAATTTTGTTGACATTAACCATTCAGTCACTAACATGATGATTTTTCATTGAATTAAATAATTTTGCTAAATATCATAGTTATCCCTGACACAATATTAAATATAATTAAATAATTACATTATCATTAATTTAATATCTTATCACAATGCACATGCTAATTCGATAAAGTTTATTAATTGAAAGACTACGAAATCGAGTTTTAAAAATAAAATTAACTTAGGCGTTCCATATCTTTAACAAATATTATATCTCCTATTCCTCTGATCTAATAGTCGTAAGTTTGTAAGAGCGAAGGTACACTGTAGTAGGCTTACTGGCCCATGCTAGGCAGGTCTAATTCACACACGTTCATGTACCTGTCCAACTTAAAGCTACCCAAAGTTCTTGCCTCAACGGCGCTACCTGGGAGTTTATTACACTCTACAACTCTATTGCTAAACAAATACTTCCCAATATCCTTTCTAAATCTAAATTTCTCCAACTTGAATTCATTGCTGCGAGTCATGTCTAGGTTAGTTATTTTAAACACGTTATGTATAACCTCTTTATTTATTCCTTATTCCTGTTTTTTATTTGTATACTTCAATCATATCTCCTCTAATTCTACGCCTTTCCAGCGAGTGTAAATTCAATGGCTTCAGCCTTTTGGTTAACGCTCTCGCTTCACACGGTGAGGGCCTGGGTTCGATTCCCAGCCAGAGTAGAAACATTGGACGTGTTTCTTTCCACCTGTTGTCTATGTTCCCCATCAGTAAAATGGGTACCTGGGTGTTAGTCGACTGGTGTGGGTCGCATCCTGGGACACTGACCTAAGAAGGCCTGGTCACAGACCGGGCCGCGGGGGCGTTGACCCCCGGAACTCTCTCCAGATAAACTCCAGATATCCAGATCAATCAATCTCTCAACTTTCAATAATCATTAAAACGACACAGCTGTCTCTTAAACCTTTGCTTCACTTCATATTCCCCAGATTTTATATGACCCTTATAGATTTAACGCTTCCCAATAATAATGTAACCATGGCCTAGTGCTGCCGTCTGGTGGACTTAGTTTTAACCTAAACCCGACGCCACCAGAGCTTGTATCTGTTCTCACTGCCTCACCAGACAAGGTACCAGCTGGACGTTATCTCAACTCTCTCATACGGCCTGGCTCACCTACCATCCAACCACACACACAATCACTGCTGTGTACGTTTATACAAATAAATCCTACGGCTCGCCACCGAAGAGGTATCATTAACCCACCAAATATATACCAATATATCTGGTGGCAGCAGATGGATAAGAACCCAACTCCATTACAGTAATAATCATATCAATGTTTATTTCACTTGCTTGGTTTTTAATATGTAAACACTACAATATTAATAGAAGTCGAGGAATGGAGACGGCTACATTTTAGGCCTACGCAGAAAATGCCTTTCAGGTAACCAGTCAATGCAACCTAACCTCATCTAACACAGAATTTAGCTCGAAATCTAGGTTAGGAAAGTTGAATTAGATTGAACTCTTTTATTTTTGGTTACGAAAATATTTTTGGTCTGATAAGACGAACAATACAAGTGTCTCCATTACACAACCAACGTAATGTTCGAGAATTTAATTAACTTGTATTTAAGGTGAAATATTAGGAACTAAAGTAAATAATGACCAGTAACAATAATAATACTAAAACTAATAATAAATAGTAGTAATAATATTTTTAAAGACAATTATCCATGTATATGTAATTTATTTTGGTTACCCAGTCAATTTCCATTTTACTTTCCCTCTTAACTCTGACTCACCAGGGGGAGCACCGCCCCCTAGCACGGAGGCGTGGTAAGGGGAACGGGTGGTGAGGACTCCTTCAGCTTCCTGTTGGTATATACCGGGGATTCTGGAGATGCATAGCACCTTGGCGTCACCTTCCTGAAGGAGGCGAGGCTGAAGGGAGAACCTCAGACGCAGGGAGGAGGTGGTTAGGCCATCGTGGCCCATCTGGTTGACCTGTGGTTCCAACCATCCCGTCGACACCTGGGAAGGAATACCATCATTAGCAACACTAATACACACACACACACACAGCATATATATATATATATATATATATATATATATATATATATATATATATTATATATATTATATAAAATTATATATATATATATTCAAACAGCTCCGGGGAGAACCTTGAGTTTTCCCTGAAGTACGTTTATTGTCTTCTCTGAGGATGAGGGTCCCCAGTCCAGTTCTAGAGGTGGTACTTCCCTATACATGTATTTATTTAAAATTTAAATATATATATATATATATATATATATATATATATATATATATATATATATATATATATATGGTGTTGCTAATTATATAATTATAATAATCATGGGGAGCGCTAAACCCGTAGGATTATACAGCGCACATGGAGGGGGATGGAAGGTATTCAGGCTCAATTCAGGGAACTGGAGCACAGATCCAATTCCCTAGATCAAGAGCCCCTCACCAGCGTCAAGGAACCTCCCTTGAGGGGTTGGTGTTTGCTAAGGTCCTTCTATTTTTTATAGTATTATGTAAATTGTACAATACTGACGAGTTGCGAAATGGAAAAATAATATATGGGAACTATGGTTGATTACAAGTAAATGATTATCGAATAACTAACCGACCTAACCAACACTACACACACACACACACATACACACACACACACACACCACCACACACACACAACACCATACAACAAGGTCTGAGTTCCTGAAGCCTCTCTCACACATTACAAGGATTTGGAAATTTTTTCGTTCGCACTGGATCAGTTGTATTGCCATAGTTTCTAATTTGATGTTAAGTGTACAGGATCCATAAATAAACTTTAAGTAGAAGTATGAAATATATCAGGGGTATTACCAGGGGATACTAAGGAAATGTGAAAGGGAGGGCCAGCTAATCATCAATGAAACCTACAAACTAGTTTTATGAATCTGTCACATAACTTTCATAAACATTGTCAACATCCACAAAGCAGCATAACTTTAACTTATCAAACGACACGGAGTCATAAGCCAGGAGTCCTACGTCACTTACCAAACACACTACAATACAACACACACACACACACACACACACACTCAGCTGAGCCAATAAACTTTTCTGAGTTCCTCTGCCTCTCTCAACATTTACAAAGACTTGTGCAGCTCTGTCCAAACTTTTATTCCGTTTTGCTGTCACTGGAATCTGTTGTATTGCCATTTTTCTTCCAATTATTTGTGATGTCTTTTTCAAATGTAATGAAGACGAAGAAAACTAAGATGAAGACAAGATGAAGTAAAATGATTATTCAGGGGTTATTAACCAGGAGGATTATTAAGGAAAATGTGAAAGGGAGAGGCATCATAAATTCATCTCAATGAGAATAAGCTATCCAAAATATTTAATTTTATGAATCTGTCATGCTTGTGATAACTTTCTATAAATTTTGTCATGACTTCCTATAAATGCTATGATAACTTTAATTTTTAAAGGGGTGGAGTGGTAAGCCAGAGGAAGTCCTCGGTCACTTGACCAAAAGCTCCAGTTGTGGGTCATCATATGTCTAAGACCCGCGTCAGGAAACACTTCATGTTTCCTGACGAACCTTAACCTAATGTGGCATGCAAAGAGTACGTAACCTTCATTTGGCGCATGTACACACCCTCATTGTAAGGCTATCTCCCCCAACCAGCAAACCAGTACTAAGGATCGGACGATGGGGCCCCGTCGTTCGATCAGTACCCAGGTTCAGCCAATGAGAAGATGGTTTTGGCAATCGCAGAGGTGTTGTGGGCACCACCCGCCTGTCTGCCCTTGTCATTTCCATTCTAGAGCTGGTTGAAGCACGGTCTGCTCTCTAGTGGCTTCTATTCTGCCTTGCTTACCGTGGCGTGCACTAATACCTATTGTTGTACATAGTGTACATACTTCTGTTCTTACTTGGTGAAAGGATATTATAAGTCAAAAGTTTTTCTGTGTTTATTTTGCTCCCTTTACACCCAGGACACCAGGCCTTTGGATTCCTGGGTTGTAATACATAACCTATATAAATGCTATGATAACTTCATGTAAAAACTAACTTCCAATGAATACTATAACGTCATACAAATGCTATGATAAATAATTTTACACGAGAAGAAATCTTTCGCGGACTGCAAAAGAAGACTAGACACACACACACACCGGAACTGTGACTCGACCCCTCCAACCACTAGGTGAGTACAACTAGGCGAGTGTACACATACAAAAAACTCACCGGTTGGGTGTTTATTAAAAATGAGAGTTGAGCAGGAGGTTTGGATCTTCGCGAGACACAGGTGAGATCGACCCAATCAACGGGCAGGTACTGGCTTTTCACTCCCTTGATCACCGGTCTCCCGTCAGGTAAGTCTGCAGCCAGAGAAAATGAGACATAATATATTGAAAGTAAACACTGAACACATCCAAATGCAAAAATAATAAACGAATGTTAACTTGAACACACATCTGCAAGCACCCACAACACAAGAGCACATGTTGTTGTGTTATGATTTAATAACGCAGATGTGGAGAGATCACCTACTTCAGCTTCATTACATGAACACATTTAGATACACGAACACACAGGAGCTGTGACTCGACCTCTGCAAGCACATGTAGGTGAGTACACACATACCCAAACATACGAACACACATCCACACACTCCACACATGCTAATCCGGCAAATTTAAGGACAGCTTTTAGGAACCTAAACAAGGAGTCATTCACAATAATATATAAACTTGTTAGGCTCATCTTACGAGTATGCAGCACCAGTATGAAACCCATCTAATAAAGTATGTCAGGAAGTTGGAAACTAGTTCTAGAGGCACGAAGTAAAAGAAGAGGCTAAAGGACTCACACTTAATTACAGAGGAGAGGACAACCAGGGGGTGACATGTTTAGGGCTTACAAAATACTGAAAGAGATTGACAGAGTTGAAAGGGCAAATCTAAGAGGCAGGCCTCAGACACACGAGGGAAAAGCTGGAAGTCAAAATGAGACGAGTAAATAGATGTATTTAGCCTCAGAGTGGTCAGAAAGTGGAACGATCTAGACAGTGAAGTGGAAGAGACATGGTCTATGCAGAGTTTTAAGATGTATAGGGCTCAGGTAGCCAGGAGAGAGTGAACCCAATGCAGTCAGTATCTGACCAGTCGGGCTGTGGTTCCTACGTCAGCAGTAACAGCCTGGTTAATCAGACCCTGATTCACCGTGAGGCCTGGTCATGAACAGGACCGCGGGGGGGTTGACCCACTAGACACCCTCCAGGTATAGCAGACAGCGGGAACCGAGACTCAACCCCAGCAACCGCAAACAGGTGAGTACACGAACACACACTCACACATAAATGACCTGCTTTCTCACTTCGACCTCTCTGATGATTTCTTGGTGGACGAGAGTACATAAAGGCTCTTTTGACTGTTTTCAATGTTATACTGCATAAGTGATGCAACCTGCAATAATCCTGCACACACACACATATATATATATGCATGTATATATATATATATATATATATATATATATATATATATATATATACAGCCAGTAGTCCCTTGTGCTATCCTATCCTCCGAGCCAATACACACATCCATTATGTATGAAGTTGGGTTAGGAGGTCACTGGAAGGTGGGGGGGGACGGGAGCTGACAATATCCTTGAATAAGACAGTAGGATTCCCTGGCTGGGCTGTAGTAGGAGGTCTCCAGTGCTGCGATATCCTTAGTGGGAGGGTGTTGTTGGTGGGGGTGGTGGGAACGCATTAAGGGACAGGCAGATGGGAGTGATGGGAGGGAGATGAGAATATAGGGAACGAAATAGGGGAGAGGGGAAATTTGATGTGGTGGGAGGTGTGTTGGGGATGGATGGGTGTGTGAGGGGAGGGGTTGTGAGAGTAGGAGTGAGTGTGGTTAGGTGGTTGAATATTTCCAAGTGTCGGAGTAGTTGCAGACATTTTTTGACATACTTCAGTTTTTACCGAAATACTATGTACGTTATCACACTTTTAACCGAAAATGATAATTTAAAAAAAAAAAAACATTGGATTATTTCCTAAATGCCATTAAAATTAAAACATTTTACTGTATTTATATACCTTTGTCTCGTCACGCGATATATTTTTTAATCACACCAGAGCAGTGTCGCCTTCTTAGTGTAACCAAGATAGCCTGAGCTTGCTACCATCTGCAGCTCATAAGACTGCCATCCCCACGAGCCCTTTTAGGACGGGGCAGATGGCAGACCAGAGGCCTAGCTTCTCCCTACGAGCCCCGTGAGGGCGGGGAATGTGGCTAGGCCTGGGGACACTTGGTCCCAAAGATGAGGAGGTACTTGTACCTCCTCCCATGGGAGACTTAAGTCTCGAGACACTCCCCAGATAGGGAGCCAAGGCCGGGTCACCACTACTTGGAAAAGACCCGGGCCGGGAGAATACCGGCGAAAAAAAAAAAAAAAAAAAAAGTTAACCAAGACACCTGGGTGGTCGAGTGCAGGACTCCCATACACGAAGCTCAGTTCGATCCCCGTTCGTTTTGGACCTTATTTATCGGTTTTGTAAATTCTCCAATATTATGTGAGTTATGCAGACGATACAATTATATTTTACAGCAGTTATAAACACACTTGATAAACTTAGACTGAGAGTTGAAATCTAGGCTATATTAGGAGTTATTTTTCTGATGATAACTAAAAAAAAAAAAAAAAACTTTTCTATACTCAAAAAATAACGTCTCAACTGCATAACCTATTTAATATTGACGAATTTACATCATAAATAAAACATTTCTATTAACTCATTAGTGACATATATAAGAAATATAGAAACTTTACTAGGTACTAGAACAAAAATCTATTAAGAAGAATAAGTCACAATACCGTGACTGGAACAATACACAAATAATCTGCATATAGAAAGAAGCTTATGACGACGTTTCGGTCCGGCTTGAAGCGAAACTTACCAGCAGAACACATCAACTACAACAATTATTAAAAGTACTAATTAAACTACTACAACAACTTAAACCACTAATGGAACCATAACAATTGGTACAACAACTTGGATTGCTGCCTGACCCCCCAAAAGCACCTTGTGACTCTAATACCTTGGTTGACCTCTAACTCACCATGTGACCTCTACCATATGACCTCTAACCTCACCATATGACCTCTAACCTACCATGTGACCTCTAACTCACTCTTAACCTCACATGTGACCTCTAACCTCACCATATGACCTCTAACCTCACCATGTGACCTCTAACCTTACCATATGACCTCTAACCTCACCATGTGACCTCTAACCTCACCATATGACCTCTAACCTCACCATGTGACCTCTAACCTTACTATCTGACCTCTAAACTCAAGTGACCTCTGTTGCTACAATGGAAGGTGAAACCACACAGGGAGCGACCTCTTAATTACCGACCAGTTTTTATAGGTAACAACTTCAATAATACAACCATTACTCTCTCTCTCTCTCTCTTTCTCTCCTTCTCCTCTCTCTCTCCCCCCTCTCTCTTCTCTCCCCCCTCTCTCTCTCTCCCCCCTCTCTCTCTCTCCCTCTCTCTCTCTCCCTCTCTCTCCTCTCTCTCTCTCTCTCTCTCTCTCTCTCTCTCTCTCTCTCCCTCTCTCTCTCTCTCTTCTCTCTCTCTCCTCTCTCTCACTCTCTGTCATTAATACCTTTCTCTTTCACTCAGACGTTAATTTATCTCTGTTCCCCTTTTCATTTATTGTGAATTATTTCGGCGTTATTGTTACTGAAGTGGGAATTTTATTCTCTGATTTGATATGTTAAAAGGTAAATAAACACAGTATTGAAATTCTTTGCGTTCCCAGGAAGGACGTAGAATTATGGAGGGATGTGAAGCGTGCGAAAGGAAAAACCGGAATAAAGGGGATATAAATATCGTGATGAAAATAACCAAAACACGACTCGCAGCAAAGGATTCAAGTTGAACAAATTTAAACCGAGAAGGAATACTGGAAACACGGATTTGGCAACTGAGTTTCAGATTAGTGGAACAAACTTCCAGGAAATGTCAGTAAAGTGAGAATTTTGGGTGGTTTTAAATACAAGATAGACAGGTTAATGAGTAGGTGTGAGATGGAACTGCCTAGCATGGGCCAGTAGACCTGCTGCAGCCCTCCACTAATGTTCTTCATGGTCAAGGATGAATTAAAATACGTCTTAAGAGTCAGTCCCACTTCTTAGATTGTGTATGTGTTCTCATGATGAAGATTGAGACACTTATGCAGCATATGGGAATCTTTATTCAGGAAACGTTTCGCCACACAGTGGCTTCATCAGTCCAATACAAAGAGGAAGGCGTAAGGAGAGGAGGAGAATGAGGTAATCAGTCCCTCAACCTGGAGTCGATGTGTTCAGTCCATCAATCTACATTCTACAAGATTGATGGACTGAACACATCGACTCCAGGTTGAGGGACTGATTACCTCATTCTCCTCCTCTCCTTACGCCTTCCTCTTTGTATTGGACTGATGAAGCCACTGTGTGGCGAAACGTTTCCTGAATAAAGATTCCCATATGCTGCATAAGTGTCTCAATCTTCAACTTGTCGGTTTTTCAAAACCATTCATCACATGTGTTCTCATGAACAATTCCAGTAAAGAACGTGGACGTCCAGAGAGAGAACGAGAGAGAACAGTCCTAATGGGTAAAGGACTTACACAGTCACGAAGACTCCCCCCCCCATGCCCACATAAACCAGACCCCGGTATCTATATCGCCTCCACATATGTAAATGGGCACCAATAGCAGTCAGTAGTACTACTACTGCTCCTGCTGCTTCCTCCAACCCATAATTTCCTGGTCGATTTGCATGTAATTCTGCAGGAACCAGGTCGAAGAATAGCCTCAATCTTCCTGTATTTACCTAAAAAATCAGTTATTCTAATATGAGTCGTTGTTAGCCTTCTTTAAGTAGTTATGACAGTAGTTTGTAGTTGAGACACACACACAAATATGTTATTGTGAAAATAACCTCACACGCAAGAATATATACACCCAAAGGCGTGTAACTCTCAGTGTATATAGGCTGGGAGTTTACATTAATCCCTACTTTAGGGATTAAAGTGTCTTTGACTAGTGGTTAATAAGTAACATGCAGCCTTATGACTAGTAGACGGTAGCTAAGCTCCATTAACCACGCAAGCAACACAACGTTATATATACCAAGAGATGTATTTCTGTCGCTGTAAATATACTGAGATTGATTTAATCCCTATAAAAAATGGAGTTGTGAAGAGTGCAAGCATAAAACTCAAAAAAACTAAAGTTAAAAGCACAACAGTAACTAGAGTAAGGATATGATACAATAGGCTACCAGCTCACAGCCTCATAACGAATATACACGAAAACTACATTCATTGCCATGTTCCGTAAATTATACACCATTGTCTACTCAAGTGTTATAGATATCATAGTGCGAGAATCAACTTCAAACACGAATATATAACCCTTAAATCCCATACGCCACTGAAAAAAACTTTTGGGAGGTGGGACCTTTCCCACTGTATGCACAGCAGAAAATAGTGAAAGCGTTAACTCAGTTCTTAAAAACAACTGGGCAATATCTACACATAAAAATATTGGACAGTCTATCACAGAGAAACACCACCAGGATGATTCTAATAACTTACAACGTTCGCCAGGACAGTCCTACACGGGTCATAAATCTAGACATCAAGCGACCAACAGTGACAACATTCATCACAAAACCAACACAACAAATGTAACAGCAGACATCTCTCGGTAAACTACACATACCATAAAACAGAAGTCTCAATTTAAACGAGCTTGTCTTGAAACGAAAAAAAAAAACGAATGAGATTGGAATATTTACGGAATACAATATAACATGAAAACAATGTTTGGTTTCCACAGAAGTTATATAAGCTTATTTCTGTATATGAAAGTAAAGAAGCACAGATGAATACATAAAAGAGAAAAATACCAATTAATATCTTGACAAAACCCTTAAATAAATGCACAAGCATCCCACACACTAGAAACTTAGAGAAATTTCGGTCCGTCCTGAGCCATTATCATTATAATCAAAACCAAGCGCTAAACCCACTAGGGTCATACAGCGCTGGGGAATGGGAGGTATTCAGATCTGATCTGAGGAAGGGGAGGGTATTTCCAATTCCATGGATCAAGAGCCCTTCACAAGCATCAAGGCACCATTATTGTCACAAATGAAGTGTCTAGGAGGGACGGAAAAATAATTTAAATGTTCCTCTCTGAAGTGTTGGTTATTAATGAGTAACGGCAGCCACACCATAGCGACTTTGTAAGTCACAGGACAATATGGAAATATTTCTGAATTCTCAGTATGGTAAAGCTGTATAGCCCTTGTGGCTTCGCGCTTCTTTTTGATTATAATAATAATAATCAGTATGGTAAAGTAGTGATGGATAAGAAACTGGTGAATGTAGAATAACAAGAGTAGGTACGAGAGAGCCCATCAGGACTTCAAATAATATATCAGGTGTTACCAGTAAAGGTCTGTGTCAGGAACTGAGATTCGAACACTGCACACACAAATCGGTGAGTACAGACAGACAGACAGACACAGCCAAGCACGTGAAGAAACTAGAGAAAGTGCAAAGGTTTGCAACAAGACTAGTCCCAGAGCTAAGAGGTATGTCCTACGAGGAGAGGTTAAGGGAAATCAACCTGACGACACTGGAGGACAGGAGAGATAGGGGGGACATGATAACGACATACAAAATACTGAGAGGAATTGACAAGGTGGACAAAGACAGGATGTTCCAGAGATTGGACACAGTAACAAGGGGACACAGTTGGAAGCTGAAGACACAAATGAATCACAGGGATGTTAGGAAGTATTTATTCAGCCACAGAGTAGTCAGTAAGTGGAATAGTTTGGGAAGCGATGTAGTGGAGGCAGGATCCATACATAGCTTTAAGCAGAGGTATGATAAAGCTCACGGCTCAGGGAGAGTGACCTAGTAGCGATCAGTGAAGAGGCGGGGCCAGGAGCTCGGACTCGACCCCCGCAACCTCAACTAGGTGAGTACAACTAGGTGAGTACACACACACACACACACACACACACACACACACAGCTTTAAGAATAGGTATGAAACCAGTAGCGACCAGCAGAGGCGGGATCAGGAGCTGAGACTCGACCCCTGCAACCACAATTAGGTGAGTACACACACACACACACACACACACACACACACACACAACACACATACACTACACATACACACACACACACATGTACGTATATACAACAGGCCTAGTGTCTAATCGACATGTGCCTAGGACAAAATGGTAACTAACACACACATACACACACCACACACACACACACACACACACACACACACACACACACATACTTCAAGCCTCAATAGCTTGTAATACGTCTTTGGTTGTTGCATCTACACCTTCCATTGCCACTCTTTCCACCACAATCAGTCTTTCTCCCTCCTTCCCTTCCTCCCTCCATCTCTTTCCCCATTTTTCTTCCTTCCATCGCACACTATTTAATAATATTTATATTATTTTATATACTACCAAGCTCTCAAATGTTTCTTATTTTTCACTCTCACCACTCTTCTCACACTACTTTCCTTCACTCTCAGTCACTTAATCTACAAACCATCCTACTCTCCGTTCCTTTCCAGTTAAGCTACTTCTCTTCAGAAATGTATCGTTATTTCACCTCTGTCTCCTTTTCTCTCAATGCAGACACACACACGCACACGCACACGCACACGCACACGCACACGCACACGCACACGCACACGCACACACCTCAAAGAGATACTTGCCAAAACCATCCAGTACAGACTATGGGTTTTTAAACACCAGAGAATACGTGCGTTGTCTGCTGATGTATTGGTTTTCCAGAGCCAGCCCAACCTGTGATCCTCGTGCGTATTCCACTTACTGTTCGCCCCTAGATTTTTAAACCTCTGGATCATACTGAATGCCATGGAACTTATTTTTTTTGCATTATAATGAGGGGATTTCATTTCGCAAAAGTACATTTCGAACATTGATTTTTTTTTTCAAGACGTCCTGTAGATTCCCCATGGACGGTTTTGAGGACCAGGGGTCTCTCTGCCAGCCATTAATTTTAAACAGCACGAAAAATTAAACATTAAATGTAAATTTACGTTTAACGGTAACAACCCGGGAGTTCCCAGAGTGATACACACACTGGAGGAATGTACTCGCTTCCTATAAAATTTATATTTTAGTTTAGTTATAAAACAATTTCCTCTTGTCAATTTCAGGTCTCCATATTTCAAGAGGAGTAAATAGGTGCAGTATGTTCCACTGCAGACTTCCTATTGTTGCTCAGTTATGAGAACCAACTCATCTCTCCTAGAATATTACAATACCAACGATCTTTAGAGGTGTTGAAAATGGTAAAAAATACGACAAGTTGATTTGGACACATGCAACAGTTGGGTGTCTTTATTGCCGAAACGTTTCGCCTACACAGTAGGTTTCTTCAGTCAAGTACAGAGGCAGCAGGTGTAGTAGTGAAATGAAGATGATGTAATCAGTCCATAAACCTTGGAGAAATAGTATTTGAGGTGGTCAGTCCCTCAGCCGGGAGAAGAGTTCAGCTCCATGGTCTTAAACAATATCGTTCCAGACCATGGAGCTGAACTGGAGCGATATCGTTCCAGACCATGGAACTAAACTGGAACGATATCGTTCCAGACCATGGAACTAAACTGGAACGATATCGTTCCAGACCATGGAACTAAACTGGAACGATATCGTTCCAGACCATGGAACTAAACTGGAACGATATCGTTCCAGACCATGGAACTAAACTGGAACGATATCGTTCCAGACCATGGAACTAAACTGGAACGATAT
This sequence comes from Cherax quadricarinatus, assembly GCF_026875155.1. Taxonomy (NCBI): domain Eukaryota; kingdom Metazoa; phylum Arthropoda; class Malacostraca; order Decapoda; family Parastacidae; genus Cherax; species Cherax quadricarinatus. The sequence goes on along the minus strand of NC_069465.1, from coordinate 472,219 downwards.
CGTTCCAGACATGGAACTAAACTGGAACGATATCGTTCCAGACCATGGAACTAAACTGGAACGATATCGTTCCAGACCACGGAACTAAACTGGAACGATATCGTTCCAGACCATGGAACTAAACTGAAACGATATCGTTCTAGACCATGGAACTGAACTGGAACGATATCGTTCCAGACCATGGAACTAAACTGGAACGATATCGTTTCAGACCATGGAACTAAACTGGAACGATATCGTTCCAGACCACGGAACTAAACTGGAACGATATCGTTCAGCCATGGAACTAAACATGGAACGATATCGTTCCAGACCATGGAACTAAACTGGAACGATATCGTTTCAGACCATGGAACTAAACTGGAACGATATCGTTCCAGACCACGGAACTAAACTGGAAACGATATCGTTCAGACCACGGAACTAAACTGGAACGATATCGTTCCAGACCATGGAACTAAACTGGAACGATATCGTTCCAGACCACGGAACTAAACTGGAACGATATCGTTCCAGACCATGGAACTAAACTGGAACGATATCGTTCCAGACCATGGAACTAAACTGGAACGATATCGTTCCAGACCACGGAACTAAACTGGAACGATATCGTTCCAGGACATGGAACTAAACTAAACGTATATCGTTCTAGACCATGGAACTTGAACTGGAACGATATCGTATCGACCATGGTACTAAACTGGAACATATCGTTTAACCATGGAACTAAACTGAACGATATCGTTCCAGACCACGGAACTAAACTGTGAACGATATCGTTTCAGACCATGGAACTAAACTGAACGAATCGTTCCAGACCATGGAACTAACGGAACGATATCGTTTCAGACCATGGAACTAAACTGAACGATATCGTTCCTAGACCACGGGAACTAACACTGGATACGATATCGTTCCAGACCATGGAACTAAACTGGAAGATCGTATATCGTTCCAGACCACGGAAACTAAACTGGGAACGATATCGTTCCAGACATGAACTAAACTGGACGATTCGTTCCAGACCATGGAACTAAAATGGAACGATATCGGTTCCAAACCCTGGAACTAAACGGAAAGATATTTCCAACCCCCGGAACTAAACGGAACGATATCGTTCCCGACCATGGGAAATAAAATGAAAAGATACTTCAAAAACCATGGAACTGAACTGGAACGATAAGTTCCAGACCTGGAACAAAAGAAAAGATATCGTTAGACCATGGAAAAATAAACTGGAAGATATCGTTCCCGACCACGGAAAATAAACTGGAACGATATCGTTTCCCGACCATGGAACTAAACTGGAAAGATATCGCCGACCCTGGAACAAACTGGAAAGATTCGTTCCAGACCAGGAAAACTGAAAAAAGATATCGTTCCAGACCTGGAACTAAAAAAGGAACTACTTCCCCGACCTGGAACAAACTGGAAAGTATCGTTCCAGACCACGGAAAATAAACTGGAAAGATATCGTTCCAGACCCGGGAACTAAACTGGAAAAGAACGTTCCCCACCCATGGAAAACTAAAATGGAACGTATGTTCCAACCGGAAAAAAACTGGGCGAATCTTCCAACCATGGAACTAAAAAGGAACGAAACGTTTAGACCAGGAAAATAAAATGGGAAAGATATCGTTCCCGCCTGGAACTAAAACTGAAAAAAAACGTTTAGACCATGGAACAACTGGAACGATATCTTTCAGACCATGGGAAATAAACTGGAACGATATCGTTCCAGACCAGGAACTAAACTGGGCGATATCGTTTCAGACCAAAAAAACCTGGAACATATCGTTCCAGACCCCGGAAAAAACGGAACGATATCGTTTCAGACCAGGAACTAAACTGGAACGAATTTGTTCCAACCAGGAACTAAAATGGAAAGATACGTTTCAACCTGGGAAATAAAAAGGCGAATCGTTCCAGACCACGGAATAAACGGGAAATATCGTTCCCGACCTGGAACTAAATGGAACGATACGTTCCAGACCAGGAAAATTAAATGGGAAAGATATCGTTCCAGGGCCGGAACTAAAATGGAACAATCGTTCCAGCCCTGGGAAATAAAATTTGGGAAAGATATCGTTCCGACCCTGGAATAAACTGGAACGATATGTTCCAGACCCCCGGAACTAAACTGGAACGATATGTTCCGACCCTGGAAACTAAACTGAAAAAGAATCGTTCAGACCATGGAATAACTGGGAAAGATATGTTCCCGACCAGGGAATAAACTGGAACGATATCGTTCCAGCCAGGACTAAACGGGAAAGATATCGTTCCAGACCAGGGAAAAAACTGGACGATATCGTTCCAGACCAGGGAAATAAATGGAAAAGATATCGTTCCGACCCGGAACCAAAATGGAAAGTATCGTTTTCCCGCCATGGAACAAACTGAAAAGATATCGTTCCAGACCAGGAACTAAATGGAACGATATCGTTCCAAACCCTGGAACTAAACTGGGAAAGATATCGTTCAGACCAGGAATAAACTGGAAAGTATCGTTCCAGACCAGGAACTAAACTGGAACGATATCGTTCCCGACCATGGAACTAAACTGGAAAAGATTCGTTCCAGACCAGGAATAAAAATGGAACGAATCGTTTTCCCGACCATGGAACTAAAAGAAAAGAATGTTCAGGGGCCTGGAACAACTGGAACGATATCGTTCCAGACCAGGAACTAAACTGGAACGATATCGTTTTTAGACCTGGAAATAAACTGGAACGATTCGTTTTCCCGACCAGGAACTAAACTGGAACGATATCGTTTCAGACCAGGAACTAAACTGGGAACGATACGTTCCAGACAGGAAAAAAATGGAACGATATCGTTCAGACCCTGGAACTAAACTGGGAAAGATATCGTTTTCCCGACCACGGAAAATAAACTGGGAAAGTATCGTTCCAACCATGGAAAAAACTGGAACGATATCGTTCCAGACCAGGAACTAAAATGGAACGATATCGTTCCAGACCATGGAACTAAACTGGAACGATATCGTTCCAGACCATGGAACTAAACTGGAACGATATCGTTCCAGACCATGGAACTAAACTGGAACGATATCGTTCCAGCCCAGGAACTAAATGGAACGATTCGTTCCGACCATGGAACTAAACTGGAAACGATTTTTTCCGCCCGGGAATAAACTGGAAGAATCTTTCCCAGACCTGGAACTAAACTTTCCCACGGCAAAGGGACTGACCACCTCAAATACTATTTCCCCAAGGTTGATGGACTGATTACATCACCTTCATTTCACTACTACACCTGCTGCCTCTATATTTGACTGAAGAATCCTACTGTGTAGGCGAAACGTTTCAACAAAAAAAGTCCAATTTTTCCATGGTTTAATCATCTTTTTATTTTATAATCAAAAAGAAGCGCTAACCCCACAAGGGCAAACAGCTTATTATCTTTAGAGGTGAAAAAATTTTACGTTTTGGCGAAGATCGATTTTCAAAGCGGTAGAGGTGGTTTTGAACTCGGGGTGTCTTTAGTTTTTGGTAAATTTTATTTTTTTTGATTACGGAGAATCGTCTCCTTGTTCACCTTCTTGGTGGCTTTATTTTTGTTTAAAGTTTATCGACCATACGGGGGTTATTAAGGCTACATATCACTTCATCACCACCAGTCAATGATACTCTAATACCTGCCTTTGATATACCTTTGAAGAATTTCGAGAGTATATCTACTCTCTGAGCCCGGCCATGGGCCAGGCTCGTCTGCTGCTCGCCTGGCCAACCAGGCTGTTGCTGCTGGAGGCCCGCTGCCCCACATCCATCACAGCCAAAAGTAAGTTTATTCAGGTATACACAAATACGGTTACATAGATTATAATATATAACAGCAGATGTGTAGAGAACCTGAGATAACCCAAAAAAGTCAAAGTGACTTACGTATTTCCATTGGGGATATTAAATTATTATTATTAAAGATTAGCCGTTATTCTCCCGGCCCGGGCCTTTTCCAAGTGGTGGCCCGGCCTTGGCTCCCTCTTTAAGGAGTGTCTGAGACTTAAGTCTCCCATGGGAGGAGGCACAAGTACCTCTTCATCTTTGGGACCAACTGTCCCCAGGCCTAGCCACAAGCTAGGCCTCTCTGGTCTGCCATCCTCGCCCCAAGGGGGCTAATGGGAATGACAGACTTATGAGCTGTAAGCTCGGGCTCAGGCACCTACCCTACCCTAGAAGGGCTGGGCATGGTGTCGATGGATATTAAAGCGTTCAGTGTACATCCACAGAGCAACACACACAAACACTGCTGCCATTATACTCATTAATCACATTATATTTATTAGTTCTACCTTCAAGGCCTGGTCATGGATCAGGGCGCGGGGGCGTTGACCCCCGGAACACCCTCCAGATATTAACTACTGAGAAAGAAAGTTAACGTTGTCTCTAGTCAGCCTACACTATTGTATTTAAAACCTGCTAAACCCGTATGGTTATACAATGCTAAACAGTAGAGAAAATGTGAGAAAGGAAGCGAGCTCAAGAAAGATATTTCCCCTCTCCATTTCGTCTAACAGCCAATTAACAAAATTTCTTTCCCCATTTCTCTGGTAGAGACAGAAAAAAAACTCTAGCTTCATGTTACGAAAGAATTTAAACCAACAACAATTTTATCCCCTTTTTTGAACGTGGGGTTAACTACTATATTTTTAAAGTGGGGATAACTACTATATTTTTAAAGTGGGGATAACTACTATATTTTTAAAGTGGGGATAACTACTAATGAATATTTTTTAAAGTGGGGATAACTACTATATTTTTAAAGTGGGGATAACTACTATATTTTTAAAGTGGGGATAACTACTATATTTTTAAAGTGGGTATAACTACTATATTTTTAAAGTGGGGATAACTACTATATTTTTAAAGTGGGGATTAACTATCTATATTTTTAAAGTGGGTATAAACTCTATATTATTAAAGTGGGTATAACTACTATATTTTTAAAGTGGGGATAACTACTTATTTTTAAAGTGGGTATAACTACTATATTTTTTAAAGTGGGGATAACTACTATATTTTTAAAGTGGGGATAACTACTATATTTTTAAAGTGGGTATAACTACTATATTTTTAAGTGGGATAACTACTATATTTTTAAAGTGGGGATAACTACTATATTTTTAAAGTGGGGATAACTACTATATTTTTAAAGTGGGTATAACTACTATATTTTTAAAGTGGGGATAACTACTATATTTTTAAAGTGGGGATAACTACTATATTTTTAAAGTGGGGATAACTACTATATTTTTAAAGTGGGTATAACTACTATATTTTTAAAGTGGGTATAACTACTATATTTTTAAAGTGGGTATAACTACTATATTTTTAAAGTGGGTATAACTACTATATTTTTAAAGTGGGGATAACTACTATATTTTTAAAGTGGGTATAACTACTATATTTTTAAAGTGGGTATAACTACTATATTTTTAAAGTGGGGATAACTACTATATTTTTAAAGTGGGGATAACCACTATATTTTTAAAGTGGGGATAACTACTATATTTTTAAAGTGGGTATAACTACTATATTTTTAAAGTGGGGATAACTACTATATTTTTAAAGTGGGTATAACTACTATATTTTTAAAGTGGGTATAACTACTATATTTTTAAAGTGGGTATAACTACTATATTTTTAAAGTGGGGATAACTACTGTAATAGTAGCATTATTAACCTGTGAGATACTACTGTACGCTTCAAGGAGGTCACCTGATATAGTCTCAAAACTGTGGGACAACGTAGGTATACTGAGTGTAGTTAACTATGGTAGAGTTGAGATTGTACTTATATGGATAACTATGGTATTACTGAGTTTGTTATGAAGTGGATAACTCACGAAATCGTAATGACACGATTACAAACAAACTCTCTAATTGCGGGTTCTATCCCCGCCCGTGGTATGGTTTATGAAGTGGATAACTATACTATTATTGAGTTTATTACATGGGTAACTATGGTATTACTTTGTTTGTAATTATGTGGGTAACTATGGTATTGTTGAGCTTGTACTTAGGTTTTTAAAACGTTTTGCAATTATTTTGACATTATTACTATTACTGTGGGGAAACCAAGAAATTTTTAATGGTTTACCGCAGTATTTCACGAGATCAAATCATTTCTCCCGCGAAACCTATTCCTACATGTTTTCCCACACTTCTCCATCAGGAGAATCTCGAAACTCTGGTGGCAGGATCTAAGCCGCTTACGGCAGCTTCGATTCTCTTAAACTTATTGAAAGAAACATGGGAGTCAACTTTTTTTTAAATCGGAATACGTATATAGTTTATTCATGAATACACTTAGAATTTATGACCCACTTGCCATCCTACGTCATTATTATTAAAATTATTATTAATACTATTAAAATTATTAAATTTATTATTAAAATTATTATTATTAATAGAGTTAGAAATAAAGTGAAATTTCAAAAAAAGAAATATAAAACGATGCAATAAACCCAGCATAGACAGTAAGAAAGCAGGTAGATTTGTGTAAGACGAGGGACTAGGAGAGACATAACTAGGACATACAAGATACTCAGATGATGTAACAAGACGGGTTATAACAGACTGTTTACTGTGCCACGAACAGGGATGTCAAGAAATATTTCTTTAGCCTTTGGGTAGTAAGCAAATGGAAGAAGTCGGAAGAGTAGCTACGACAACTTGGAGACATGCTCCCATTATTGCTGACAAGGTAGTGTCCAGGAGCTGAGCCTCGACCTTCGCAAGGCTAACAAGGTAAATACATGTAGATAAGTATTTCTAGGTAAATAGGGAAGTCTAACCCTCTGCCACTTCTCTCCCACCTGCCCTTCCCTCTCCCCCTTCCTGCAGATTATGGAGGTAGTCAGCGGGGAGTCAGGGTAGTTAGAGCTTAACGAGGTGGATGGCCCCTGCGCCGCTAACTACCCTACTGCTTATTGGCTGTACACGTAATGAGGCCATTTAGGCAGCTAGATGGTACTGTATGATACTGCACTTGTGTTACCGGAGAGAGTGGGAGGAGAGAGAGAGAGAGAGAGAGAGAGAGAGAGAGGAAGAGAGAGAA
>NC_069465.1:437500-464637 GCF_026875155.1 Cherax quadricarinatus | reverse complement strand
TAGCAAGAATAATAATAATAATAATAATAATGCTACTACCACTAATAACAAATATAATAATATAAACAAGAGTTTCTAGTGGTGTTTATTATATAAATTCTACACCATTAAACGGGATGTAATGGAGAAAGTAAACCAACCTTGCCTAAACCAGAATTTAACTCTTAATCTAGATTAGATTTAGTTATTGTTTGTTAGGTTTGTTAATTACCCTCAAAATACGTCCAATATATACGTGTGCATTGCACAACCTACTTAACACTGTAGAATTCGCATAATAATATATTGTTAATGTAGTAACAAACTCGATTTTTTCTTAGCCAAACAAACAGTAATACTCGTTATGCAGGTTGTGTTAAGTCCAGCGTTATGCAGGTTGTGTTAAGTCCAGCGTTATGCAGGTTGTGTTAAGTCCAGCGTTATGTAGGTTGTGTTAAGTCCAGCGTTATGCAGGTTGTGTTAAGTCCAGCGTTATGCAGGTTGTGTTAAGTCCAGCGTTATGCAGGTTGTGTTAAGTCCAGCGTTATGCAGGTTGTGTTAAGTCCAGCGTTATGCAGGTTGTGTTAAGTCCAGCATTATGCAGGTTGTGTTAAGTCCAGCGTTATGCAGGTTGTGTTAAGTCCAGCGTTATGCAGGTTTGTCAGGAAACAGGACAAGTGGTTCCTGACGCGGGTCTTAGTCATATGATAAATAGCTGGACCTTTTGGTCATCTGACTGAGGCCTTCCACTGGCTTACCCCTCCACCCCTTTAAACATTATGATTATAATCATAAGATATCTTCCCAGGGGATATTCTTCAGCGTCCCCTGACAAATACGACACTCCAACTGCAGGATTCAATACTATAAATGTTTAAAAGAGAAACTAGGAAAAGTGAAAGGAGTAAGAATCTCTCTCGATATATATATATATATATATATATATATATATATATATATATATATATATATAATATAAGGAAGAGAGAGGGGGAGGGATCTGAAAAGGAGACAGGCGTGAATAAATTATAAAAAATTGAATGAAGAGAGCAGGCGGGGAAGTGAGAGAGAATTAAACAAAGAGAACAGTGATTGACCAGAGGAAAAGAGAGAGGGAGAGAGATGGTGTGGAAAATGAGTTAGAGGGAAAGTGACGTAACCTGAGGTTAATGATATGTGGAGAGAGAGAGAGAGAGAGAGAGAGAGAGAGAGAGGAGAGAGAGAGGAGAGACGAGAGAGAGAGAGAGAGAGAGAGAGAGAGAGAGAGAGAGAGAGAGAGAGAGAGAGAGAGAGAGAGAGTTTAAAACCACGTCAGGGAAGAGTTGGTAGGTCCTCAAGTAATGCTCTAGACCACTTAGCCACAAAGGCTGGGCAGCCTGCTTACGAGGGATGTGTCTTCCCAGCCCGGGTACATCAGCAGGCCTCAAGCTATTTCATTCTCCTGTATGTTCTGACCTCACAAGCAAATTTTATATCAATACACCACGCAGAAACAAATATATATATATTGCTTATAGATACCTATACATGAACAACAACACGGCATTGTAGAGAGAGAGAGAGAGAGAGAGAGAGAGAGAGAGAGAGAGAGAGAGAGAGAGAGAGAGAGAGAGAGAGAGAGAGAGAGAGAGAGAGAGAGAGAGAGAGAGAGAGAGAGAGAGAGAGTGAGAGAGAGAGTGAGAGAGAGAGTGAGAGAGAGAGAGAGAGAGAGAGAGAGAGAGAGAGAAATTTTCTGACGTATAATAATACAATTAAAGCAACTCTCATCCAGCACAATAATACCATACAAGATAAATTCTTGCAGTGAACGAGTATAAAGGTTAATACAGTGTTGGCAGCATCTCCCTGTAGCATTAGCAAGAAGATTAAACTGCTAGATTACATTATATGTTCCCTCGCTGCCTGGGCAATACCTCGCGCTCTACACACCCCACTATTGCAGCTTATATAATATTTTTTCCAATACAAGAGAATATTTTTGGCATCAGTTATTATACTGCCTTTAAAGGAAGTTGTTAAAATCAAGATTTTAAATAGTCTTGTAGAATTAGAATGCATCATCAGTCTTTTTCAAATATTAATAATTTTATTGTGTGTGTGTGTGTGTGTGTGCTCACCTAATTGTGGTTGCAGGGGTCGAGACTCAGCTCCTGGCCCCGCCTCTTCACTGATCGCTACTAGGTCCTCTCCCTCTCTGCTTCCTGAGCTTTGTCATACCTCTTCTTAAAACTATGTATGGTTCCTGCCTCCGCTACTTCACTAGCTAGGCTATTCCACTTCCTGTGTGTGTGTGTTTAATGGTTTGTTTGGTAGTATGGTAGCGGGGTTCAAATGATATACGTCTTCGGAGGCTTCTTTGTTTTATTGTTAATTCGTGGTGGGTACACAGGCTTGTGTGTTGTGCCCATGGCCCGGGAGGGCCATCCCACGAGAGAGAGCTACTAGTAGGCCTTGTGTCTTCCTGCTAGGCCGCTGTGTGAGTGAGAGTGAGGCAAGGGCAGGCAGGCTGAAGTGGCAACGCCTATAGGTGGCAGCACCAGCATGGAGCGAAATATGAACTAAGCTGGCAGACAGCATGGGCTGTCTGTGCAGACAGTACAGGCTGTCTACATACGCTCGGCCACCTACCTCACGTCGTCCCGACGCGACAATACTGGTGGTAAAAGAAACTCGGTCTCTCTCTCGTAGGAACAGGGCACAGAACACAAAATAAAAACATATATATACATATGGACATGAAAAAAAAAACTTCCTACAGGGGGGAGGGGGAAGAAAAAAAACATGTGGGTGTGCTAAACATCGTGGTCATAGGCAGTGAGTGTCGAAGGACATCACTGCACGCCTTCCTGCGTCTGGACAGATACTGCATTATGCCATTTATAAACTCAGACCCATTGTCTGACAGAAGGACATGTGGGCAAGTATGACGAAGAACATGCTCACGGAAAGCACTAGCGACCGTTTCGACGGTTTTATCAGGAATGGGTACTAATTCACTGTACCGCGTCAAGTTATCTACCATAACAAGCAGGTGCTTATTTCCCTTCTCTGAGGTCGAGAAGTTCGTCAACAGGTCGACAGAAGTTCTCTCCCAGGGCTCCTTTGTAATGGGATACTTTAGAATGGGGTTAGGACCTGTAATGGTACCCTTGTGCTGTAGGCAAACAACACACTGGTGTACATGCTTGGCAATGTCTGCTGCCATCTTAGGCCAGAAATATTTCATTTGTGCCTGTCTGATACTGCGGTCCTTCCCGGGGTGCGCTACGCCTGGGACATCGTGGATCAACCTAAGAGTAGCTGGTATCATGGACTCCGGTATCACCAGTTGGTATATGGTTCTGCCAGGGTCCACCAGCTGAGTAACACGGCACAGTACTCCTTGGCTGACCACCAAATCCTTCAGTGGAACGGGAGACTTGACCTGTAAGTCAACGTCCTCCTTGGTCAGGAAACGAAGGACTGGAGACCACACAGGGTCCTGTCGTTGGGCTCTCTCGAGATCCTCAACAGAGAACGACTTGCCGACACTCACGAATGCTATATCCTCGACGGGGGCATCAGCACAACATTTTGCTTCCCTGGGCATACAAATTTCAGGGTTGTAGCATTGAACGTGAGCAAAACCACCGACATGCTTTCCCGAGAGGTTCTTATTACAAAAAGGGCCAATAAGGGTAAGATCTTTAAACTTGATAGGATAATGATAAGAACCGAAATAACTAAAGGGCCCAAAAAAAAGGCTAAAGCTTCTAGCTCTGTCACTGAAAAATTGACTTCCGCTTTAGTAAGGCACGGCTAGCATAGCAATAGGCTGTTGCTACCTTTAAAACCCCCGGGGACAAGACTGCACCGAGCCAACTTTCGGGCATCAGCTTAAAGGGTAAAGGGAGGATGAATAAGATTCTATCATTGCCACTTTCCGCTTTCAGTAACCAAAAAAAACTCTTTATAAATGGTGGGAACGGGGTCGAAGAAGTTTTTTTTCCCCAAGAGAGGGGGAAGGGAAAGAGTCCCTTCACTTCATCACCCAGCAAGATGCATCCATCTCTCAACGATTTATCCAAAGTCTGCCCTGCACGTTTCCATCCAACACGGTACAAGCGGGACCACCAAAATTTGCCAAATTCCTCTAAATTTAAGTGGGGCCCCCAGTACTCCACGCACAGTGTCCCATGCGGGTTTCTAAAGTCACTTCACGTCATTTTGTATTTTGCTATTTTTTTGTTCACTCAGCACACTTTTTTCAGCAAGCCAGAGGTAGTTTTGTAGTGATTTTTTTTTGCGTCCATGTGAATCTCCACTTTTGGGGGAGGAGGAATTTGGCCGCTCCTTGCCTCGCCCGCGTACCTCAAACCTCACCACCTACCATACCCCACTCACCACTGCCCACCCCTCTGCTTTTTTTTTTCTGCTGTTTTTCAGTGATTCATTGTCAGAGCGTTTTCCGAGTGCCCGGGGGGCCACTCGAAGCTACGTGGATCAGCATCCACGTAGATCACGACCCACAGGATCCCAACACCACGTGGGTTGGGGATGTCATTGGGTCTACCAGCCACGTGAGTTACCAGATGTCCCAGGCCACATGCGTGGTCTGCTGCCCCCCATCACATTGAGTCACGACAATGCTCCCGCTTCATACCACGATGTCTGCTGACGTCACCCCAATTCTCCCGACCACCTCGAATGTCTGCTGACGTCCCCCCCACAACTCACATGATGCCACCATCGAGTGTTTATAATATTTTAGTATTTCGAGAAAACCCGGAAAGATATAGTCGTGTTAATTAATTCCTCCAGTGTTTTTTCCCACATTTTAGATGTTGGTCAGTTTTATGCACAGAAAAAATCATTTGCTAGTTTAAGCCATGTTTACTGCATTACCACAGGTGTTAAATTTCTGTGTGTCCAGTGAGGTCTGAGCCAACCCGAGTAGCACCACTGGTTTAAATCAACCCTGTGACCCCGTGTGTTTGACAGCTTCAACAGCCGGGGTGACCGAGCCCTCTTGTACAGAAAGCTTTTTAGCCGTCGCTCGGAGTTCTGCAGAATCGCCTGCTACGATTCCCATCGAGATTTGTTTCACTTCACCTCCAACCGCAAGTGCAGTTATATGTAAAAAACAAGTCTGGGGGGCTTAGACTAACCTCTGCCTAACTCCAACTCCCAGAGAATGACACTCGCCCCAGCCCCATTACCACTGTGGGAGGCCCCTGTTCACCTCGTGTCACAACTTTAGTGAGCACCCAAAAAAGAAAATGTCACTTTGACTGCTAGCTCTCTTACTGCAGTCTGGTGTAATGTTTTTGACCCCCAAATTTCCCCAGTCGTCTCTGCCACAACTCGCTCCACACTCGTCGGCAGTACAGCCCAGCAACAGTACCAGCGAAAAGTGTCCTCCTAGTCGCTTTCCAAAGTCCTACCCATTGCCGAGTTTTTTCGACGCCTTTACTGAGGGCACCAGCATGTCGTGCCCCAGTTGATGAAAAAAACCCCACGACTCCACAATACTGCTTCACCGTTTTCCCAAAGAGACCGTACCCGTTATGTCACAGCTCACCGAGCGATGTCTCCTGGTTGCAGTATCGTCCAACGCAGGGAAGCGTGCATTGCCCATCGATTCACAGCCAAGACCACGATGTTTTTGCACACCCCCATTTTTTTTTTCTTCCCTCCCTGTAGGGAAATTTTTTTTTTTTTCCATGTCCATATGTATAAAAGTTTTTATTTTTTGTTCCTGGCCCTGTTCTACGAAGAGAGACCGAGTTTCTTTTTTCCACCATATTGTCGCACTGGACGGTGGAGGTAGGGGCCGAGCATATGTAACAGCCTTACTGTAGCACAGACAGCCTATGCTGCGCCGCTAGTTCATATTTCGCAGCACTCAGATTTTGCCCCGTACCAGGCCTCTTGGGGGCAGCCAGCCTGCCGCCCTTGCCACCTCTCACTCAAAAACACGGCCTACAGAAACACAAGGCCAACCCACTCCCCCTCGGGGGATGCCCGCTCGGCCATGGGCCCAACACACAAGCGGTTGTACCCACCACACACTTTTAAAAAACAAAAAAGCCTCCAAAGACTACATTTACTCCCGCTACCAAATACCAATAATCCTTTTTAAAAGGGGGCAGGGGTTTGGGAGGGCGAAAAATATAACAAGCGGCAGACAGCATGGGCGTCGTGCAACGTACAGGTTGTCTACGTGTGTGAGTGGTGTGGGGGTAAAAAATTTTTATATTTGAAAAATATTTAAATTTTTAAAGTTTGGTTCAAGTGTTAACTATTTTTCTAAAAAAAATTTCCATTTAAAGGACCAAGAGCGATGCTGTTGACTGGGAAAAGAAGAGAGCTATCAATATGACAGTTTTCTGAACACATCATGCTGCCAAAGAGCGTTTTTTAAACCCCTATAAAGAAATTTAATCAAATAGAAAGACCCCAAAAAGGGTGAATAATAGGGTCAAAAATCTACAGGGCATAAGAAAGGAATTTTATAGGCGTATCAAAAAAGGTGAGGTCATCTTATGAACAGTATATTGACATTAAGGGGACTTAAAAAGGGGATAAGAAAAAAACTAAAAGGGACATAAAAAAGTTCTAGGACTAAAACTAACCCAAAAAGTTTTTTTTTCCCGGTCTATAGAACAAAAGTTTGAGATAAAAAGGGCCCCTTAAAAAAAAACTATGGGCACCTTACGACAATGAGAAAGAAATGTGCTTATTTTAAAAAATTTTTTTTTCTCTCATTTTTTTCACAGGGAAAACACAACAATATTTTCCCTAATTTAAATTTTTTCAGTGGGCTGAAAAAAATAAATTATGTAAAATCACAGCACTAGTGAATGGTTGTGAGGCAGATAGACAGACTGAAGCAAAATAAGTCGCCGGGTCCTGATGAGGTTTTTTCAAGGTTCTTAAGGAATGCAAAATGGAACTCTGTGAACCATTAACTAATATTTTTTAATTTATCTCTTCAAACAGGTGTAGTGTCTGATATGTGGAAGATGGCTAATGTAAACTCCTATTTTTAAAACAGGGGACAAGTCGTTACCGTCAAATTACCGCCCCAATAAGCCTGACCTCAATTGTAGGCAAATTACTAGAGTCAATTATAGCTGAGATTATAAGAAGCCATCTCGATAAGCATAGCTTGATAATGATACTCAGCATGGATTCACAAGAGGCCGGTCTTGTCTAACTAATTTATTAACTTTCTTCAGTAAAGCTTTGAGGCTGTTGACCACAATAAAGAATTTGATATTAATTTACCTAGATTTTAGTAAGGCTTTTGATAGAGTTCCGCACCATAGACTGTTAAAGAAAGTGGCAGCTCATGGCATTGGGGGAAAAGTGCTCTCGTGGATCGAGTCATGGCTCACTGACAGGAAGCAGAGAGTGTCCATAAATGGGGTTAAATCCGAGTGGGGATCTGTAACAAGTGGCGTTCCACAGGGATCAGTCTTGGGCCCGTTGTTATTTATAATATATATCAATGATCTTGATGAGGGAATTACTAGTGATATGAGCAAATTCGCCGATGACACAAAGATAGGTAGGATAATTGATTCAAACGTAGATGTTAGGGAACTTCAGGAGGATTTAAACAATGGAAATAAATGGTATAAAATACCGACACAATGGCAATATAAACACAAATGCAGTATAATGTGATCCTTTATTGACTACGTTTCGCCCACACAGTGGGCTTTTTCAAGTCACAAACAGAACTACCTGGGGTGGAAGGAACGCGAGTATTTATAGTCTGGCTGAGGTCAGGTGAAGAATGCTGCATCTGATGATGTACAGAGTTGGGTTGTAGAGTCTAAAAACTTGGGTAGCTTGGAAAGGAGACTGGACAAGTTTGTGAGCAGACCTTCTACAGTGTTCTTATGTGGGATAGCGATGAAGAAGTTTCTTGGCAAGTGGTTCAGCTATGTTATAGAAGCCACTATTCTGGTTGAAGTTGTCGGAATCATCACTTATTTCTATATCCGACAACTTCAACCAGAATAGTGGCTTCTATAACATAGCTGAACCACTTGCCAAGAAACTTCTTCATCGCTATCCCACATAAGAACACTGTAGAAGGTCTGCTCACAAACTTGTCCAGTCTCCTTTCCAAGCTACCCAAGTTTTTAGACTCTACAACCCAACTCTGTACATCATCAGATGCAGCATTCTTCACCTGACCTCAGCCAGACTATAAATACTCGCGTTCCTTCCACCCCAGGTAGTTCTGTTTGTGACTTGAAAAAGCCCACTGTGTGGGCGAAACGTAGTCAATAAAGGATCACATTATACTGCATTTGTGTTTATATTGCCAGGATTTAAACAAACTCTATTCTTGGTCAGAAAAGTGGCAGATGCAGTTCAATGTAGATAAATGCAAGGTTCTGAAGCTTGGGAGTGCCCATAACCCTAGTACTTATAAATTAAATGATGTAGAACTTAGCCATACAGATTACGAAAAGGACTTGGGGGTTATGGTGAGCAGCAACCTTAAACCAAGACAGCAATGCCTAAGCGTACGTAATAAGGCAAATAGATTACTGGGATTTATATCAAGAAGTGTAAGCAACAGAAGTCCAGAGGTCATACTGCAGCTTTATACATCATTAGTAAGGCCTCACCTTGATTATGCAGCTCAGTTCTGGTCTCCGTATTACAAAATGGACATAAATTCGTTAGAAAAATTCAGCGTAGGATGACTAAATTAATACATAGCATCAGAAAATCTTCCTTATGAAGAAAGATATGAAGACTCTTAAGTTACATTCACTTGTTAGACGAAGAATGAGGGGAGACCTGATCGAAGTGTATAAGTGGAAGATAGGTATTAATAAAGGGGATATTAATAAGGTCTTGAGGATATCTCTCCAAGAGAGAACGCGCAGTAATGGATTTAAATTAGATAAGTTTAGATTTAGAAAGGACATCGGAAAGTATTGGTTTGGAAATAGGGTAGTTGATGAGTGGAACAGTCTACCTAGTTGGGTTATTGAGGCTGGGACTTTGGGTAGTTTCAAATCTAGGTTGGATAAGTACATGAGTGGGATGGGTTGGATTTGAGTGGGACTTTCACATCAGAGCTTATTTCTTGGGTGGCATTGAAAATTGGGTAGGGCAAATGTTTTGTTAGTGGGATGAATTGTAAAGGACCTGCCTAGTATGGGCCAGCAGGCCTCCTGCAGTGTTCCTCCTTTCTTATGTTCTTATGTTCTTTAAAAAGGTATAATTACCATATTTTTTCAAAGGGGTGGAGTGGTAAGCCAGTGGAAGGCCTCGGTCAGATGACCAATATTACCAGCTGTGTATCGTTATACAACTTTAAACCGGCATCAGGAAACGCTTGTCCTGTTTCCTGACCAACCTACATCTTTTCTGCTGAAGTTTTCTGATGCATCACCTTAAATTTATAGTCTTTGTGCAAGAACCACTTAACTATGTTCATTATGCTTGAGATATCTTTAAAATTTGAGTAATGAACAAGTTGCCTTAGGTAACTTATTCATTATTCAAATTTTAGTTATCGAGCTACGAACAAGAAAGATTTATCATATAGTTGAACAAAGAACAATTATATCAGCATTGAACAAGGAACAGTTATATTGCCCTTGGTTGGGCTGTTTTTTACGATAGCCCATGATAAATGCGCTCTCTCTCTCTCTCTATATATATATATATATATATATATATATATATATATATATATATATATATAATATATATATATATATATATATATATTTATATATATATATATATACACACACAAATATAAGCTATGGTAAAAATATACGGATGAATAATGTAACTACACTAAATATAACCAGTATACTAGTGAATTACAACAAAATTTAAGTTTCAATAAATTTATGAACTATGTTTGACCACGTCTGATGGGGAACTGACGATGTGATTAATAAAGAGAATACTTACATCAACGTCAAGAGTGGGAGGGTCGAAGATCTGGACTGGATCTTTGGAGGTGGGTGTGTAACGGTAGAACTCGTGTGCTCCCTGGTACCACTTGATAGAGTACATCTTATCACTCTCCTCTTGCCACGAGCAGTCCAATTCTCCCTGTCCTCCAGCCTCAACCGTCGCTGGTACTCTCACTCGCGTAATGCTGATTGTTGCTGTGTCTGTGGGGAGGAAACGTGGCGATGAGAGTAGTGGTGAATAAGGTAATTGTAAATATGGTGGTTGATGGGGTTAAAAGCCTATCGACTCAAAGAGGGTCATTTAAGGTTGCATGTTGCCTGTTTAATGGTTTAAAACGGGATTAAAATAAACTCTCAGAGTATATACAGTATTATACTCAGAAACGTACGCCTCTCAGTGTATATGTCCTATATGACGTTATTTTATTTGCAGATTCAGAGTGGATCATTATTTCTGATAACCTACTCTGAATTGTTACATGACAGAGACCGTTGGCTGGCTTACACCTTCACTCCCGTAAAAAAAAACTCAAGATTATAAAATATAATGGTAGATTTTTCCATTTCATATACAAAGACAAAGAGTTACTACACGGTAGTATCTTAGGTGGTGGTGGCGATGTTGTGTACATCAGGAAACATGATAAGTATGTCCTGATCAGCATGGGTCACTATCAGCTGATGAACGTTCAGCATCAGCTGGTTTGTCCCAGCTAGGTGTCACACCCAGTTTAAAAAACTGGGTGTGACACCAAAGAATATTTTTCAAGTGCAATTAATGGCTTTATCTGGGTAATATACATATAATTTTACAGTGTTATAAAGTTAAACAATTCTTATATACGAACGTTAATGAAAAAAAGTCAACGATATATACACAAAAGTATATTTCAGTGTATATACGTTTAATGTTTATCCTTGACTAGTCTTGAACAAGTAATACGCCGTCTTAAAGACCCAATTAACCAACCTACACATAATTATTCTAAGATAATTCCACAAAGTCAGTGTAGTATATTACCACCGGAGTCCTCGCTAGCTATAACAAAATATTTCCATGGAGGTACATGGGTTACCACTGATACCACCTTCTGCCTTGCTTCAGAGAATCTCCCCTCCTGTATGTTGCTCTCTTGCAACATTGCAACGCTCCTGACGACGCACGAGAGTGCGAAAGATCTAGAGCCAAAGGTTTCCATCCCCATATGGCTTGTTCTACATTGTTAAGATCGCATGTTTCCGACTGTATACATTTCTTCCTCATAAATAAGTTGCGATAATAATAATAATTATCCACAATGTTGATTCAGCAACAATATTATTTGGGTCATTAAACATTCAAAGGCAAATACAAAGAGTAAGGCATAATCGAAATTATTTAATTTAGTCCAGAGAAAAATATATTTATATTTTAAGTTACTATTTGCAAATGAGTTAAGAGAACAAAATACAATCTTTAGTATATACATGATAAAGTATATATCTTAGCCTTCTAACTTAGGCAAATTTCAATAGCGGTGTTCCAGCCGGACATATACCACTAAGACTCACTGGTAGTGCCAAGTAACAACCCCAGGTACACACAGCAGTAACAGTCAAGACAAGACTAAATACTCCCTACCTGTGGACAATCTTCACACTCTACAATATCACCTTAGGCACGCATATTAAGGAGATCAGACTCAATAACACAATATCCTAGACTCTGGTAGCACACAGCACAAGAGGTGCATGTAGAAGACAGGCTTATTCACAAGAATGTATTAAAGTGGTGGTATACAATACCACCTAAAACAAATCCTCACCAAAACCAAACCTGTACCTCTGAGCACTGAGTTCACAAACTTTGAACATTTCAGCTTGGCAATACGACTCAATGCGGTGTAAAGGTGAACCAGGCAGTCAAGATGTATAGAGCAAGCAGGTTCATCCACAAGAGTGTGTAGTCAGGTACACGGCTGGGTAGAGGTGAACGATGGTGGTATGGGTGTGGTGTGCCAAGCAGCGTGAAAATATGCACACAGACGTGGCTAGTTCGGTGGCTATAAAGGAGCCCAGGCGTGCATAAAACAAAGGAGTGTACAATAGAGAATGGTGTGACTCGCACAAGGCAGGGAGGAGCTTGCATCAGCTGTGACCTGTGACCTTGACAGGTAACTCTCGGGAGATCTGAGGGACGTATCCAGTTAAGATAAGATTTTCTTCGGATTTTTAACCACGGAGGGTTAGCCACCCAGGATAACCCAAGAAAGTACGTCATCGAGGACTGTCTGTCTTATTTCCAATGGGGTCCTCAATCTTGTCCCCCAGGATGCGACCACACCAGTCGACTAACACCCAGGTACCTATTTGCTGCTAGGTAAACAGGACAACAGGTGTAAGGAAACACGTCAAAATGTTTCCACCTCGCCGGGAATCGAACCCGGGCCCTCCATGTGTGAAGCGAGAGCTTTAGCCACCAGGGTACTCTCCTTTTTGAATACTTTCACTTATCCAAGGTTTTATAATATATATGAACAAATCCTCTAAATGCCCTACCTTATAAAATAGCTAATACATACACATACCTTAATTATATAACAGCCGAATATTAATTATCATTCCAGCTACGAACAATAATTAAACCGATACACTCTAATTTTAATACCTTTAAATAACTTTCCAATACAAAGAAGAAAAAATGATGTTATTTTAATGTCACGACTGAAATAGGTTTACAAAGCAGGAAACTTCCCTAGCATCATCCTGTCTACATCCCTGGACATCCACCAGAAAAGAATTTCAGAAGTGGAACAGACTTCCAGGATAAAGATTAGCTTGCGTGTGTTTTAAGTTGGATGGTGAATCAGTTTAAAAAAAAATGTTTGATTAATTTTTTTGCTAAATGATTTACCAAAGAAAACTGATAAATGACGCTGGTGATAAATACGAGGGAAATATAATTTATTCTGGAGGATTTTCGTGGCTTTAAGTAAAGCTGGTGATCAAACAATAGATTCATGTTGAAATTGATGCTTAAATTAATCGCCATGCAATTAATTAGGAAAATATACAATTTGTTATACGATAAAAGAAGTTAAACTTGTAAAAGTTAATAAATAAAAAGTGTGGTAAAGTACTCAACCATATAATTGAATAATTAAATATATATTACATATTTGTGCTTTTCTAGCCTGGTAGCTCGGTCTTTCTGTTGGTTACCTGTTTAACCAGGCTGTTGCTGATAACTGCCTCCCCCCGGATTAAAACCTTGTTACCTCGCTTTCATGGGCACACGGGAGTACACGAGAAAGTAATAGCAGAAGTCTCGGAAGGCTGATTCATTACCTTTGTAACTTTCCATTATTATTATTATTATTACAATCAAGGGGGAAGCGCTAAACCCGGAGGATTATACAGCGCCTGGGGGGGATGTGGAAGGCATTCAGGCTTAATTCGGGGAACTGGAGCACAGATCCAATTCCCTAAATGAAGAGCCCCTCACCAACATCAAGGAACCTTCCTTGAGGGGTGTAACTTTCCATGATTGTGGCCAGATCTACCTGGAGTTCATTACTTTTGTAACTAGTTCAGCTATCATAACTTTGGGGTCCAGTCCCTGGACCCATTATGTACCTCTGTAATCTTTTGACTACCGCCCACAGGATGGGTATGGGGTGCATAATAAAGATATTAAACCAAGTCCACCTCTAGTAATCTACTCAGAACTAACTACCTGTATCTAGGTTAAGGAATGTCGTATATTATTTAGGTGTATGAGTCAAGGATAGAAAAACCAGAAGGCCTTCCAGATGCTCTAGAACTTCCCTATGAGGTTAGAACTTTCCCTTGCGTATAACAAGACATGAACGTCTACGAAAGTCGACAAATATCTTAGATTTATATCTCAGCCTTGTCCTTCATTCCTGCTCCTCATTTCCCTTTGTACAGACCTAGCCTTCCATCACCACCATAAACAACTCGCCCATTCTCACCCTCTTCACCTTGGCTGTGAGGGCCCTGGACGCCTCTGAAAAATATGAAAGCTAAAATATCACAGGAAAAAACTTCCATGGCTGTGTAAAGGCGAAGTCTGTCCTCCTCTCCCAGCTTCGTTTTCTTAATGGTGAATGAAGTAGAATAACGGTGATATGGGGGAGGTGGTGGGGTGATGGTGACGGTGGTGAGTGACAGTGGTGAAGGTGAAGGGGGCGGTGGTGGGTGCTTGTCGTAGTGGTGGTGGTGTGGGAGTTCTACGTACAGTAAGACAATCTGTGACATGCATCATCTCAGATTATCTTACTTTCTTATTCTTCTCCCATGAATCCAACGAACTAGCGCAGAACAGTTCTACCAGAACTTTTAAGCAATTCAGCGGAGGGTGGATGACCCTCCGCCTGGTCACAGACCGGGCCGCGGGGGCGTTGACCCCCGAAACTCTCTCCAGGTAAACTCCAGGTAAACACTAGTACACTAGTGGTACAAGCATGAGGAATACCCTGTCACCAATCCAACAATACCAGCTAAAACTATGGATCACAAACAATCCAGTTGGGACAGCCCCATCATGGAAAACACTCCTGAAACTGAAAAAAGAGAGCTCGTCTCTTAACTGTGAGCGCTCATCACTCACAGCTCTATCAGTGCTCATCTCTATGACTGACAGAGGTCTTGACCTGCAGACACTACATAGCAGTGGCGCTCCTCCATGTTGTCCTTATTCACAATGAGCACAAATGTATTAGTGGCAGAGCGGTAGCACACTAATTCAGTTTGTATGGTTTAAAATGTGCAAGTTCCAGAAGATGCCATGATAGGAGCAAAGAAATCAACGAGATAAACAAAAGTTTTGCTGCCACTGGGGCCAGCCAAAACAAACTTTATCTTTATTTGGAGCAACTCAAGTACGCCTGCCAGCGACCTTTATAAGATCACATTATATCTCTGGAACACTGGTGGTGTGGGACTGTACATGTGCATCTACTCCGTCTGACACCTACATAAAATTTAGTACTTGTCAACAAGATGGTTGGTGGTGGTGATCACGGGGAAGATTACAAGTACAACATGTACAAATACCTGACCCACCAATACTGTCTCGTCACAATCAGATCAGAAACCTTCTTTACCTTTAGGAAAAGGATGGAAATGGTTTCCTCAAAGAGCTGGGCTTCAGGTTCTCCGAAGCCACCACAGACGCATTTTTTCTAACATTTCAATGTGGTGATCTAGAGAGAAAATGTCTGGTACCTCTTGGGTTCCCGGCCAGCCAGCATCCAAGGAGCGCCATGAGTCCCACAACTGATATTAATTTTCCATATACTGTATTTTGAAATTATGCCAATAAATAAATTAATATAGCGGTAGTAGAAGGAAATTACTTAAACAGCTACCAGAATAAATTTAAAGATTTTCCTCGAAGCTATTGTATTTACTTCTCAGAAGGGAGTCGAATCCGTGTGTGCGAATCCCACACTCTACCACATTAGTTGTTCATTACTTATCTAAATACATTGACACTAACTTTAAAGGAACAAGAGCTAGATCTCCACCTGCTGTTAGTGACAGAGAGGGTAGCTATAAAAAAAAGTGAAGCCAGTGTTGCGGACCTTGGCGCCTGCAAAATTTACCTGAATAAAACAGGCTGTCACTCTCCTATTGTAACCAACACGGGCCTGTGGTAGAGGACAGGATCCACACACGAAGCCTTGGGCTCAGGTCCCCTCGTTTTGTGAATTTAGTGATAGTTGTTCATTATGCCTTAATCAAGTACACACACACAGACACACACATATACATACATATATATGTATATATATATATATATATATATATATATATATATATATATATATATATATATATATATATATATATATATATATATATATATATATATAGTTATTTACTCATTGTGAAATACTTTTTTCCGTGATCCTCCCACACATCAATCGAAGAAAATGTACAAAAACTGCTAGCTGACTTGTAAACGACCATAATGTGCTTAATTATGAATTTACTGTAACTCTGCAAGCAACAGATCGTATGATATTATTTTGGCTTTCCTAAACCACTCCACTAAACTATTTTTACCCTTGTTGAATGTTGGGTTACATATTATGGTGGAATATTTACAACTTTGGTAACTCTTCAGTCGCCAGCAGGTAAATATTAGTGACATTATTCACGTTGATTCACTGCCTCCCATTATACTTCCCGGCTTTTTTTCTTTAACGTTTCCTCTTGCTTTTTTTAAATGTATAAATGGAATTGCTTTGTTATTAAAATATATCAGATTAGTCTCTGGGGTCATAACGAGGAATGAGGTTAATGAAATTTGATTAATGTTCAGCAGACACTCTGATATTTGTGCGTTTTACGTGACATTTTTCAATCTGGATTCCTGAAGTATGTTTTCAGGGGTCAACGCTCCCGCGGCCCCGTTAGAGACCAGGCCTCCTAGTAGATCAAAACCTGACTGATCAACCAGGCTGTTACTACTGGCCGCATACAGTCAGACGGATGAACCACAGCCCGGATGATTAGGTACTGATGAAAACTTCAAGTTTCCTCCTGAAAGTAGTCAGGAGTCTGCTGGTAAACCCTTTATGTATGACGAGCCTCGACACTTATTGTGTTATTTATCTTTAGTGTATTCATGAAGTCCCAGATTCTGCCCCGTTGACCTAGTCTCTTGCTTTCGTTGGAAGTTATTTCTGTGTGCAGATTTGGAACCAATTCCTCCATGATTTCCTAGGTGTAACTTATGGTGGATCTTTCTTGTCTACGTTCCATGGAGCACATGTCAAGGGATTTCAAACATTCCTGGTAATTCAGATGCTTTACTGAATTTATACGAGAAATGACAGTAATCCCTACATTCCTTAGGTCTGCGATTTCTCCTGCCTTTAAAGGGGATGTTAGCGAAGAGCAATACTCCAGCCTAGAGAGGACAAGTCACTCAAAGAGGACTATCTTTGGCTTGTTCTGAAGGTTCTCGTTATCTGTCTTATCATTTTCCTCATGACTGTGATAATGGCACTGTTGTGATCCTTGAAAGTGAGATCCTCCGATATTATCGCTTCTAAGTCATTCACGTTAGATTGAACATTAAAATGGTATAAAATACCGACAGGTTGTTAGGTAAGACACATATGCAACAGTTAGGTATCTTTATTTCGAAACGTTTCGCCTACACAGTAGGCTTCTTCAGTCGAGTACAGAAAAGTTGATAGAAGCAGAAGAGACTTGAAGACGATGTAATCAGTCCATCACCCTTAAAGTTTTGAGGTGGTCAGTCCCTCAGTCTGGAGAAGAGCATTGTTCCATAGTATGAAACAATATGGAGTTGAAGTGACAGGATGGAGCCTTATATAGCGCCAGGAGGTGAGACGTAGGTCAAAAGTAGAAGTAAGAACATCGTCTTCAAGTCTCTTCTGCTTCTATCAACTTTTCTGTACTCGACTGAAGAAGCCTACTGTGTAGGCGAAACGTTTCGAAATAAAGATACCTAACTGTTGCATATGTGTCTTACCTAACAACATTCACGTTAGTTTTTCGCTCTACTGAGTTGCTAAGGTTGTTTTATACCCATTTCTAGTTTTTTATTTCCTCGTTTTATTCCTTAACAGAATAAGTAAATTTGGCCTTTCTGAACATGGCAGTACTGTCTGTGGCTCGCAGGAAGGTTTAACTCCTCTGCCTGGATTTTGCAGCCTCTTCACTGAATGCCAACCTCATACAAATTCTAGGATCGTCTGCAAGGATGATACAAGTGCAATGATTTATGTCCCTGTCTATGTCGGATATGAGGATGACGATAAAGATGGGGGCGAGTACAGTGCTCTGGGGAACACAGCTTTTCACTGTAGTAAGGGCAATATAGACGTTATTTCATCTGGGAGTCATATGTCAGTCTTTTAAGACGTTGATAAATGATGATGATGGCTTTAATCTCTCATTAATAATTCTTAAATTGGCTAATGTTTTGTTTAGGTGTTAGTGTTAATCATTATGCAAATGATGGGTTGTGCAATGAAGGCATTTATATTGTGAACCAGTAAGAGGAACTTTTTGTTTTTATTACCCCGTCCCCCCCCCCCCCACACAAAAAAGGTAACCAAATCTAACCGAACTTAGAATTTAACTCCTGTTCCAGGTTAGGTTAGTTTATGTATTATCTGGTTACCGAAATGAATACAGTATCAAGTTTTAAAGTAATTACATAATCTGCAGTTATTCTCAAAAAAAAAACAGCAGGTAAACTACATAATACATATTGAATCTACATTTTTCCCCTCTTATCTTGTCTCCTAATGATTTTTAGTGGTGGAGTGGTAAGCCAGTGAAAGGCCTCGGTCAGATAACCAAAAGTTGCAGCTGTGGGTCATCATATGAGCAAGACCCGCGTCAGGAAACACTTGTCCTGTTTCCTGACCAATCTTACCTAACCTAACCCTTCCCTCAGCACAGCATATACACAACAACTGATGTATGTCTCGGCGTATATGTGCCAAGAATTTAATCCTTACTTTAGGTAATAAAACATTCTTGACTTGTGTTGTAACTAGCGGTTTTAATGACCCTCATGTAGTCGATAGGCTTCAAACCCCTCTTTAACCAATTAACTTCTCTTTGGAACGAACCTAATAATAAACTATATTAAGAAATTAGGAAGACACACAGTGATATAACTCTACATAATATAGACCTTATATCTGATATACTGAAATCGTCTTGCTTACTTAATTAGGTTTCAAGCTTATCTACTACACGAACCCCTCAAGGAAGGTTCCTTGATGTTGGTGAGGGGCTCTTGATTTAGGGAATTGGATCTGTGCTCCAGTTCCCCGAATTAAGCCTGAATGCCTTCCACATCCCCCCCCCCAGGCGCTGTATAATCCTCCGGGTTTACCGCTTCCCCCTTGATTATAATAATAATAACACTACACGAAGGTCATTAAGGTTGCATGTGACCACCATCAGTCAAGGATTCTTAATACACTTAAAAGTACTAGCACGTCGGTGTATCTAAACTGAAAAAATACACAATTCTTGGTGTATATACAGAGATATACACCTATCAGTGAATGTATACAGTATATACACTGAAAGATATACAACTCTCAGTGTATATAACCTTGTTTGTTAGTAACAACATAAGTGTATGTACACAGAAATGTATCTCCAGTAAACATACAGTGAAAGTGCACTAGTGCGTTGCAGTCGACAGGCTTCAAGCCTAACACACTAAATAGTTAACAACTTTAATAAGCCTCGTACAGTAGACAAGCCATATATAACATTACCATCCATATTTTTTACATTCTTTACTACATGTATCATACACATGTAAACATATTTAGCCACAAGTCACTTTAATGTAAGTTACGACACGTAATTTAATATTATTCCAACTTTTTTTTCATTCTCGACTGTGTGGGGGTAAAGCTGACGCATTAATAAAAAAAATCGTAATGAAGGTAATCCGTTTATTTCAAAGCTGAGCGTTCGTGAATCCGCATTAGAGATCCTTTAATCCGGGTATGACAACAATACTAAGGCTCGTTTGTCCTTGCTTCCGGCCATGTTTGTGTCTGTGTGTGTTCTCACCTATACGTGATTGCAGGGGTCGAGTCATAGCTCCTGGCCCCACCTCTTCGCTGGTCGCTACTAGGTCCACTCTCCCTGCTCCATGAGCTTTATCGTATCTCTTCTTAAAGCTATGTATGTACTCATCTCTTTGTGGTTGCAAGGGTCGACAATCAGCTCCTGGCCCCACCTTTTCACTGACCGTTACTAGGTCCTCTCTTTCCCTGCTCCATGAGCTTTATCATACCTCGTCTTAAATCTATGTATGGTTCCTGCCTGTGTGTGTGTACTTACCTATATATCGTTGCAGGGGTCGATTCACAGCTCCCTCTGGCCCCGCCTCTTCACTGGTCGCTACTAGGTCCTCTCCCTGCTCCATGAGCTTAATCATACCTCGTCTTAAAACTGTGCATGGTTCCTGCCTCCACTACATCACTTGTCAGACTATTCCACCTCCTGACAACTCTATGACTAAAGAAATACTTGTTTACGAAAATGTTATTTGTCAGTTGTTGCAGGCGGGGTTCAATGATAAGGCTTCAGAGGCTTCTCTCTTTATTTGCGATATCTGGGTACACAGGCAGTGTTAGTGCCCTAGCCTCGTTGTGGGCCATGCCCGCGAGGGAGAGAGGAGTAGACCTTGTTGACTCGAGGTTGCCTGGGCGCGAGGTGAGAGCGAGGTAGGAGTGATGGAGGCTGAACTGAATAAGCCTATAGGTGGCAGCACAAGCATGGCGCGAA
The DNA here is from genome assembly GCF_026875155.1 of Cherax quadricarinatus. Taxonomy (NCBI): domain Eukaryota; kingdom Metazoa; phylum Arthropoda; class Malacostraca; order Decapoda; family Parastacidae; genus Cherax; species Cherax quadricarinatus. The sequence goes on along the minus strand of NC_069465.1, from coordinate 444,403 downwards.
AGTATGAACTCAGCTGGCAGAGAGCACAGACTGTCTATGAAGATAGTACAGACTGTCTACATACTTCCTAACATCTCTTTGACTCATTTGAGTCTTCAACTTCCAATCAGAACCCTTGTTTCTGTGTCCCATCTCTGGAACATCCTGTCTCTGTCCACCTTGTCAATTCTTTGCAGTATTTTGTATGTCGTTATCATGTCTCCCTTGACCCTCCTGTCCTCCAATGTCGTCAGGCCAATTTCCCTTAACCTTTCTTCGGAGGACATTCCGCCTCTTCACTGGTCGCTAGTCGGTCACTCTTCCCGCTCCATGAGCTTTATCATACCTCTTCTTAAAGCTATGTATGGATCCTGTGTGTGTGTGTTTATCCTGGGTATCAACACTGGGTATAAACAGATTAAGACACTGAGGGACCTAAACTCTGGTCATCGACAGAAACTCATTACACAGATGAGCGAAATATACGTAATTTTTTTCCAACGAAACGAAATGAACGATAGATTTCAGAGGCAAACTTAATACACGTTTTAAAAAATATATATAACAGACCCCAAGGGGCTAATTATTTTCGGCAAATATGCAGAACAAGGAATAATAAAAATAAAAACAAATCGTAGCCTCTAATTCTTCAACTTCAAAAAAAAAAATATATATATATACATATATACATATTACCCCAGCTCGCACCAATTATCAGCGGAAAATAAAAAGCGTAGAGAAAGTCTGGAGCAATTATAAAATGCATCAACAGCGAAATTTATATTAGAGGGAACGAGACTCGGATATACACGAGGTTTGTGATTTGGTGCAGCAGTCCTAGGATGGCCGGACCTGGAAATGTGAGAATATGTGGAGGGAGAGTGAACGAGGGAGAGACAGACTTGACCAAAGCATTAAAGCCGATGCTTTACATAAGGGTTAATAAGGCTTAGAGCCTATCGACTAAACTAGGGTCAAATTAAAGCTGCAGGAAAATACAAGCAGGGTTTTCCAGTGGGGAGTGGAGGACAACATGACGTTCCAGAGTGATAAGTTCCAGCTGCTTAGACATGCGAAGAATGAAGAACTCTGGGACGCTGTATACAAAACTCAAGAGGACGTAATATTTTTCACCACCAGAAAAACAATATTGTCATCCCTAGGAAAACAGATTAAAGTAAACTCGGTACATATACGCTGAGAGATATACAAGAATATCCAGCAGCGGGCAAGAACTTGCGTCCGGTAAGGCCAAGAAAGCTGACTTACCAGACATGCTACTATTACTACTACTGCTACTAATAATAGAACAGCGTATGGTTCATGAAATCGTAATAACACAATAGCAAACACATGACAGAACTGGGTGGTGCTTTAAGATCCTCACCAGCCATGGGTTCTAGTCTCACCAGTTCCATCAGATATGTGTTTGATCTTATATAAAGTACATTTACCAGAATAAAATTGAGACTAAGCTCAGACTCTGAACTGAGCTGAGGTAGGATAACAGCTCTTAGCTTGCAAATATACAAGAACTCTGAGAGAGAGAGAGAGAGAGAGAGAGAGAGAGAGAGAGAGAGAGAGAGAGAGAGAGAGAGAGAGAGAGAGATGAAAATTTTTAACAACAGATAATAATTAAGAGGAATGTTGATATCAAATAACTATCATATATAAAATAATCAACTGTCTTTCAGCTTGAAGATGAATAATATTTAATAAATGACTGTAGAATAAGAACAAAGAAATTTCTGGTTAATATAGCAATTATATTATTTCTTTTCAGTTTGCTTCGTGTTGAAAATATAGCTAACAGTATGCATGCCAAAACTCTCTAAATTACCAACAGGATTAAAAGCCTATCTCCTTCACGAAGGCTAAATCTTCTATGTCTTTTGATGAAATATTGATGTAGTTGTTATTGGCTTTGGCTAAGATAGTGGAGAGGTTGTTGCTACTCTGATAGACAAAATGTTCAATGTATCCACTGGCTAAGATATTGGAGAGGTTGTTGCTACTCTGATAGACAAAATGTTCAATGTATCCACTGGCTAAGATATTGGAGAGGTTGTTGCTACTCTGATAGACAAAATGTTCAATGTATCCACTGGCTAAGATAGTGGAGAGGTTGTTGCTATTCTGATAGACAAAATGTTCAATGTATCCACTGGGTGTAGTGTCAGACTTCTGCGTAGTGTTTTTTCGACTTTCTTGTTGCAATCAGTGATGATATATCGTGAGTAGTGGAGTTTGGTGAAAACTTAGTTGATATAAATATATACTTGTTCGAGACTCGGGAGTGTCTTCTCTTGTGAAGCTCCGATGATCCATCGCTTGGTTCTCTTGTGAAGCTCCGATGATCCATCGCTTGGTTCTCTTGTGAAGCTCCGATGATCCATCGCTTGGTTCTCTTGTGAAGCTCCGATGATCCATCGCTTGGTTCTCTATGAAGCTCCGATGATCCATCGCTTGGTTCTCTAGTGAAGCTCCGATGATCCATCGCTTGGTTCTCTTGTGAAGCTCCGATGATCCATCGCTTGGTTCTCTTGTGAAGCTCCGATGATCCATCGCTTGGTTCTCTAGTGAAGCTCCGATGATCCATCGCTTGGTTCTATCATGAAGCTCCGATGATCCATCGCTTGGTTCTCTTGTGAAGCTCCGATGATCCATCGCTTGGTTCTCTCATGAAGCTCCGATGATCCATCGCTTGGTTCTCTAGTGAAGCTCCGATGATCCATCGCTTTGTTCTCTAGTGAAGCTCCGATGATCCATCGCTTGGTTCTCTAGTGAAGCTCCGATGATCCATCGCTTGGTTCTCTAGTGAAGCTCCGATGATCCATCGCTTGGTTATCTAGTGAAGCTCCGATGATCCATCGCTTGGTTCTCTCATGAAGCTCCGATGATCCATCGCTTGGTTCTCTAGTGAAGCTCCGATGATCCATCGCTTGGTTCTCTTGTGAAGCTCCGATGATCCATCGCTTGGTTCTCTAGTGAAGCTCCGATGATCCATCGCTTCGTTCTCTAGTGAAGCTCCGATGATCCATCGCTTGGTTCTCTAGTGAAGCTCCGATGATCCATCGCTTGGTTCTCTAGTGAAGCTCCGATGATCCATCGCTTGGTTCTCTAGTGAAGCTCCGATGATCCATCGCTTGGTTCTCTTGTGAAGCTCCGATGATCCATCGCTTGGTTCTCTAGTGAAGCTCCGATGATCCATCGCTTGGTTCTCTTGTGAAGCTCCGATGATCCATCGCTTGGTTCTCTAGTGAGGCTCCGATGATCCATCGCTTGGTTCTCTTGTGAAGCTCCGATGATCCATCGCTTGGTTCTCTGTGAAGCTCCGATGATCCATCGCTTGGTTCTCTAGTGAAGCTCCGATGATCCATCGCTTGGTTCTTGTGAAGCTCCGATGATCCATCGCTTGGTTCTCGTGTGAAGCTCCGATGATCCATCGCTTGGTTCTCTAGTGAAGCTCCGATGATCCATCGCTTGGTTCTCTAGTGAAGCTCCGATGATCCATCGCTTGGTTCTCTAGTGAAGCTCCGATGATCCATCGCTTGGTTCTCTCATGAAGCTCCGATGATCCATCGCTTGGTTCTCTCATGAAGCTCCGATGATCCATCGCTTGGTTCTCTAGTGAAGCTCCGATGATCCATCGCTTGGTTCTCTAGTGAAGCTCCGATGATCCATCGCTTGGTTCTCTAGTGAAGCTCCGATGATCCATCGCTTGGTTCTCTAGTGAAGCTCCGATGATCCATCGCTTGGTTCTCTTGTGAAGCTCCGATGATCCATCGCTTGGTTCTCTTGTGAAGCTCCGATGATCCATCGCTTGGTTCTCTCATGAAGCTCCGATGATCCATCGCTTGGTTCTCTTGTGAAGCTCCGTTGATCCATCGCTTGGTTCTCTCATGAAGCTCCGATGATCCATCGCTTGGTTCTCTCATGAAGCTCCGATGATCCATCGCTTGGTTCTCTTATGAAGCTCCGATGATCCATCGCTTGGTTCTATCATGAAGCTCCGATGATCCATCGCTTGGTTCTCTCATGAAGCTCCGATGATCCATCGCTTGGTTCTCTCATGAAGCTCCGATGATCCATCGCTTGGTTCTATCATGAAGCTCCGATGATCCATCGCTTGGTTCTCTAATGAAGCTCCGATGATCCATCGCTTGGTTCTCTAGTGAAGCTCCGATGATCATCGCTTGTTCTCTAGTGAAGCTCCGATGATCCATCGCTTGTTCTCTAATGAAGCTCCGATGATCCATCGCTTGGTTCTCTAGTGAAGCTCCGATGATCCATCGCTTGGTTCTCTAGTGAAGCTCCGATGATCCATCGCTTGGTTCTCTCATGAAGCTCCGATGATCCATCGCTTGGTTCTCTCATGAAGCTCCGATGATCCATCGCTTGGTTCTCTAGTGAAGCTCCGATGATCCATCGCTTGGTTCTCTAGTGAAGCTCCGATGATCCATCGCTTGGTTCTCTAGTGAAGCTCCGATGATCCATCGCTTGGTTCTCTAGTGAAGCTCCGATGATCCATCGCTTGGTTCTCTCATGAAGCTCCGATGATCCATCACTTGGTTCTCTTGTGAAGCTCCGATGATCCATCGCTTGGTTCTCTCATGAAGCTCCGATGATCCATCGCTTGGTTCTCTCATGAAGCTCCGATGATCCATCGCTTGGTTCTCTTATGAAGCTCCGATGATCCATCGCTTGGTTCTATCATGAAGCTCCGATGATCCATCGCTTGGTTCTCTCATGAAGCTCCGATGATCCATCGCTTGGTTCTATCATGAAGCTCCGATGATCCATCGCTTGGTTCTATCATGAAGCTCCGATGATCCATCGCTTGGTTCTATCATGAAGCTCCGATGATCCATCGCTTGGTTCTCTCATGAAGCTCCGATGATCCATCGCTTGGTTCTCTAGTGAAGCTCCGATGATCCATCGCTTGGTTCTCTTGTGAAGCTCCGATGATCCATCGCTTGGTTCTCTTATGAAGCTCCGATGATCCATCGCTTGGTTCTCTCATGAAGCTCCGATGATCCATCGCTTGGTTCTCTCATGAAGCTCCGATGATCCATCGCTTGGTTCTCTTGTGAAGCTCCGATGATCCATCGCTTGGTTCTCTTGTGAAGCTCCGATGATCCATCGCTTGGTTCTCTAGTGAAGCTCCAATGATCCATCGCTTGGTTCTCTTGTGAAGCTCCGATGATCCATCGCTTGGTTCTCTCATGAAGCTCCGATGATCCATCGCTTGGTTCTATCATGAAGCTCCGATGATCCATCGCTTGGTTCTCTTATGAAGCTCCGATGATCCATCGCTTGGTTCTCTCATGAAGCTCCGATGATCCATCGCTTGGTTCTCTTGTCGTCATGTGAGTAGCAGTGTAAAAGGTAACTGTCAAATAATCGTTTACAGTAAACTTTAAAATCAGACTGGTCTCCAGGTTTTTGAATCAACACGTTCAAGAAAGAAATCTTCCCGTTCTTGTTTTTCCTCTCTATGCATAACTCTTCTCAGGAGTTCCGTTCAAACTTTACACAGCCCCATGTCTTGTTTTTCTCTGTATGGACTGAGTACAACACGTCTTCATAAATAAAATACCATAACTCCACACTCTGTTTTATTTACATATAAGCCAAACTTTAATATTCATTAGACTTTGGATCAGATATCTAGAAAATCCAAATCTATTTGATATTCAAAGTTCTTTGGCGTTGGCAACACACTCTAGAGTAAATGTCTCTTATACACCAGAGCTGGAAATATAGGCGGCAATATCTACGGTCCAACACGCTAACTGTCAAAGACCAGGACTTTTGAATTTTAAAAATTGGACACAAAAAATCGAGTTTCAGATTCGTACAAACATAATAAGTGAGGATATGAAGGCAGCAACATGAATTTTAACCATCAAGTCCTCTTTGTAACCTGGTTTTATGTAATGGCTCTGACATGTGACTGAATGATGGGGGGAATTCTAGTCTGTCTTACATGAAGAACACTGTAATGACGTTCTTGTGTGTGTGTTTGTTCTTAAGTGTGTGTACTCACCTATTTGTAGTTGCAGGGGTTTAGTCGTAGCTCCTGGCCCCGCCTCTTCGATGGTCGTTACTAGGTGCACTCTTTCCATGTTCCCTGTACTCACCTATTTGTGGTTGCAGGGGTCGAGTCTTAGCTCCTGGCCCCACCTCTTAACCGGTTGCTACTGGGTCCTCTCTCTCCCTGCTCCATGAGCTTTATCAAACCTCGTCTTAAAACTATGTATGGTTCCCGCCTCCACTACGTCACTTTCTAGGCTATTCCACTGCCTGACAACTCTATGACTGAAGAAATACTTCCTAACATCCCTTTGACTCATCTTAGTCTTCAACTTCCAATTGTGACCCCTTGTTTCTGTGTCCCCTCCCTGGAACATCCTGTGTGTGTGTGTGTACGCGCACGCATTTGTTTGTAGGTGCAGGGGTCGACTTCCAGCTCCTGGTACCGCCTCTCAGCTGGCTACTACTGGGTTCAGTCTCAGCTGCATGAGAAGTGTCATACGTATCCTTCAAGCTGTGTGAGGAGCTTGCATTTATCACGTTGTCCAGGTCGCTACTCTTCGTGACCACTCAGAGGCTAAAGAAATATTTCGCTATATCTCTGTGACTCATCTATGTCTAACCTCAAACTGTGCCCTCGTGTACCTGTTTCTCACGTCTCGAACAGTCTACACATGTCCACCCTATCAAGAAATCCGAGTATTTTGTATGTCTTCATCATATCTCCCCTGATTCTTCGGTCCTTTGATATCGTCATACACACACACACACACACACACACACACAGCATGTCACATCATATGCGTCAATAATATACCTTCACAGGGAAGCACTATTAAGGTTATATATCATGCATCTCTGGCAGTTCCATCTGTCTAGATGTCTAGG
>NC_069465.1:430000-432500 GCF_026875155.1 Cherax quadricarinatus | reverse complement strand
ACTGATCAACGCACTCAGATATCATACCACTGAGGGACGCACTCAGATATCAGACCACTGAGCAACGCACTCAGATATCAGACCACTGAGGAACGCACTCAGATATCAGACCACTGAGCAACGCACTCAGATATCAGACCACTGAGCAACACACTCAGATATCAGACCACTGAGAAACGCACTCAGATATCAGACCACTGAGCAACGCACTCAGATATCAGACCACCTAGCAACGCACTCAGATATCAGACCACTGAGCAACACACTCAGATATCAGACCACTGAGGAACACACTCAGATATCAGACCACTGAGCAACGCACTCAGATATCAGACCACTGAGCAACACACTCAGATATCAGACCACTGAGCAACGCACTCAGATATCAGACCACTGAGCAACACACTCAGATATCAGACCACTGAGCAACGCACTCATATAGCAGACCACTGAGCAACACACTCAGATATCAGACCACTGAGCAACACACTCAGATATCAGACCACTGAGCAACACACTCAGATATCAGACCACTGAGCAACACACTCAGATATCAGACCACTGAGCAACGCACTCAGATATCAGACCACTGAGCAACACACTCAGATATCAGACCACTGAGCAACGCACTCATATAGCAGACCACTGAGTAACACACTCAGATATCAGACCACTGAGCAACACACTCAGATATCAGACCACTGAGCAACACACTCAGATATCAGACCACTGAGCAACACACTCAGATATCAGACCACTGAGCAACGCACTCAGATATCAGACCACTGAACAACGCACTCAGATATCAGACCACTGATCAACGCACTCAGATATCAGACCACTGAGGGACGCACTCAGATATCAGACCACTGAGCAACGCACTCAGATATCAGACAACTGAGGAACGCACTCAGATATCAGACCACTGAGCAACGCACTCAGATATCAGACCACTGAGGAACGCACTCAGATATCAGACCACTGAGCAACGCACTCAGATATCAGACCACTGAGCAACACACTCAGATATCAGACCACTGAGCAACACACTCAGATATCAGACCACTGAGCAACACACTCAGATATCAGACCACTGAGCAACACACTCAGATATCAGACCACTGAGCAACGCACTCATATAGCAGACCACTGAGTAACACACTCAGATATCAGACCACTGAGCAACACACTCAGATATCAGACCACTGAGCAACACACTCAGATATCAGACCACTGAGCAACACACTCAGATATCAGACCACTGAGCAACACACTCAGATATCAGACCACTGAGCAACGCACTCAGATATCAGACCACTGAACAACGCACTCAGATATCAGACCACTGAGCACACACATCAGATATCAGACCACTGAGCAACACACTCAGATATCAGACCACTGAGCAACACACTCAGATATCAGACCACTGAGCAACGCACTCAGATATCAGACCACTGAGCAACGCACTCAGATATCAGACCACTGAGGAACGCACTCAGATATCAGACCACTGAGCAACGCACTCAGATATCAGACCACTGAGGAACGCACTCAGATATCAGACCACTGAGCAATGCACTCAGATATCAGACCACTGAGGAACGCACTCAGATATCAGACCACTGAGCAACGCACTCAGATATCAGACCACTGAGCAACACACTCAGATATCAGACCACTGAGCAACACACTCAGATATCAGACCACTGAGCAACGCACTCAGATATCAGACCACTGAGGAACGCACTCAGATATCAGACCACTGAAGAACACACTCAGATATCAGACCACTGAGCAACGCACTCAGTTATCAGACCACTGAGGAACACCCTCAGATATCAGACCACTGAGCAACACACTCAGATATCAGACCACTGAGCAACGCACTCAGATATCAGACCACTGAGCAACACACTCAGTTATCAGACCACTGAGCAACACACTCAGATATCAGACCACTGAGGAACACACTCAGATATCAGACCACTGAGCAACGCACTCAGATATCAGACCACTGAGCAACGCACTCAGATATCAGACCACTGAGCAACGCACTCAGATATCAGATCACTGAGCAACACACTCAGATATCAGACCACTGAGGAACACACTCAGATATCAGACCACTGAGCAACGCACTCAGATATCAGACCACTGAGCAACGCACTCAGATATCAGACCACTGAGCAACACACTCAGATATCAGACCACTGAGGAACGCACTCAGATATCAGACCACTGAGCAACGCACTCAGATATCAGACCACTGAGCAACACACTCAGATATCAGACCACTGAGCAACGCACTCAGATATCAGACCACTGAGCAACGCACTCAGATATCAGACCACTGAGCAACGCACTCAGATGTCAGACCACTGAGCAACACACTCAGATATCAGACCACTGAGCAACGCACTCAGATATCAGACCACTGAGCAACGCACTCAGATATCAGACCACTGAGCAACGCACTCAGATATCAGACCACTGAGCA
>NC_069465.1:362500-425000 GCF_026875155.1 Cherax quadricarinatus | reverse complement strand
TATATATATATATTATATATATATATATATATATATATATATATATATATATATTTATATCCCGAGAGGTGTACATACCCTAATGTGTCATTAACACTGATTAACATGAAGGTACATGGGATATCGAACTGCTTTTAGGCTGTGAATGTGCCTATCTGCCATACTCACTGAAGACACTTAATTTCTTTCTAGGCGATAATTTGTGAATACGTCTTCTGATTGACTTTAACGTTTAACCATGATATAGCAGTGAGGTGAGGGGGTCTAAGCGTAGAAAATAAAGGGGATACCTTTCTCGGATGAATGAGGTAGAGAGGGCTAGGCTTATGGAATACGGGGATACCTTTCTCGGATCGCGCAGCAACCGACGCACATCGATTTATGGGAAAGCGCTAACCTGAAAGGGGGTTATAGAGAGTCTAGGGAAAGGGCAATAATCATGTTTGATCCAAGGAAAAGGAGAGTACTTAAATTCCTTGCATCAAGATCCCTTCTGTAGCATCAAGGACCCAATATTCAAGGGACTAGAGCAATAAAATATTTCAAAATCAACACAAAAATTAAAAGGTACAATTCCAGAGAAAGTTCCTTGATCCTGGTTAGGGGCTCTTGATTCAAGGTACTAGAAAGACCCTGCCATTCCTTGGATCAAACCTGATTATCTCCCCCCACCAAAATATGAATGGTATATAATACCCACAAGATGAAGAATTAGACAAATGTACAACATCAGGGTATCTTTATTTGTAGACGTTTCGCCCATCCAGTGGCTTTATCAATACAATTTCAAGGTCATCATGTGAAGACTGTAGAACTATATACAAAAGATGAGACAATAGTCCCTCAGCCTTGTAGTTGATAAAGAGCACCGTAGTCTCCACGACTACGATGCTCCTCACAAACTACAAGACTGAGGGACTGATTACCTCATCTTTTGTATATAGATCCACAGTCTTCACATGATGACCTTGTACTGATAAAGCCACTGGATGGGCGAAACGTCTACAAATAAAGATACCCAGATGTTGTACATATGTCTAATTCTTCATCAATAATACTAATACAAGGAGGCATCGGAACACAATGCATGGCACAGTTAACATGTTATTGCCTTAAATTTTACTACCCATGATCTTCATCTTTTTCAGCCGGAACAATAATATTAATTAAGAGCGCAAGAAGTACTTTACACCTCAGTGCTCCAAATACTAATTATAACCTAACAACGTTAACCAAAGAGTAACTTGCGAAACTTTTTTTTAAATGAATATATATATATATATATATATATATATATATATATATATAATATTATATATATATATATAATATATATATATATATATAAAATAATACCAGGGTGTTGTAGGAAGTCTTATGAATTTGGACAAATGAAGTTGCAGGGGTATCAATCTTGTAGTAGAGCTACCAGGACCTGCTCTTACTTCCCTGGAGATGTTGCTGGGAATAAAATCTTGTAAGACAGACACCAAGACCTGGTCTTACTACCCTGGAGATGTTGCAGAGTATTAAGTCTTGCAACAGAGCCACCAGGACCTGGTCTTACCTCCCTGGAGATGTTGCAGGGGTAGTGAGTCTTGCAACAGAGCCACCAGGACCTGGTCTTACCTCCCTGGAGATGTTGCAGGGGTAGTGAGTCTTGCAACAGAGCCACCAGGACCTGGTCTTACCTCCCTGGAGATGTTGCAGGGGTAGCGAGTCTTGCAACAGAGCCACCAGGACCTGGTCTTACCTCCCTGGAGATGTTGCAAGGGTATTAAGTCTTGCAACATGGTCTTCTGGGACTCATAAAACCCGACTCTGGAAAATTGGCCTAGTTTTAGCAAATACGATTTTTCTATATACTGGTTTTATTTCCCTACCTTCCTTCATCTTCCTTCATTTTTTCCCTATCTTCCTTCAATCTTCCTCCCGTCTTCCCTCTCTTGTACCCCCCCAACCCCTTCCAATCTATCTGTTCCATTATCTCTTCTCATTTGTCCTCCACTCTTCTGTCACCCTTCACCCTGATTCAAGGAACTGGAACTACGTTCTGCTGCCTCGGATCAAACCACAGGTGCTGTATTCTAAAAAACGTGACACCAGTTCGATCTTCCGTACCTTTCAAAATGACAGAAAAAAGGTACATGAATCAGTAATGGATGAACTGAAATGAATAAAACAACTTGAAGGAAACTCGAATGAGGAAGTGAAAGAGCATCATGAAAGTCATTCACCTCCTCCCTTCCCTTCCAAGGCACTGGAACTGCCCGCCGCTTCTTTATACCGAATTTGAATGTCTCTTATTCCTTATGTGTCTGGCGCTTCCCAGTTAATGTTGTAGTCCTCTCTATCTCCATTTCTCTCAGTACTTATTTCTGCATACTCTTTTTCTTTTACGACCTTTCCGCTTCTTTCACACTCCACTCATTTTCTCTCTTTGTCCCTCCACCCCCAGCCCCCCCTCCCTCTTCTCCGATCTCTTCTTTCTCCCTGTTTCCCTCCTCCACTTCCCTCTACCATATGTTCCAAGTTCAAAGCATCTGTCCCCTGCCTAAAACTCTTCCTCTTCAAAGCCCTTTTCTAATTCCCTCACAGCCTCCCTCCCTCTCTCTTTCTCCCTTATCCTCCAAGTTCAAAGACTTTCTCATTCCCTCCTCTCCCTCATACTCAACCTCCCTCTCACCCTTCCTCCCTCCGTCCCTCAGACCAGGACGGTCAAACGACCTCACCCTTCCCCACTGTCACTACCATACTCTTCAGCATGGCTGTACTCAGACGACAAGACCCACTTCCCACACGTAATATTTACCCACAGACTCGCGGCGGCTGCTGCTGCTATTTTGTTTGTCACCGCAAATGAGAAAATGATGACCTCGATCGCTGGAATTTTTTGATCATGTGACCGAATACTTTCCCATTAACTCTTCGTCCAAGTACCCCAGTGAAAATAGGTCACTTTGTCTGACTTTTTTTTATAATTATCTTAGGTAATTTACACATATATTACTATGTATGATAATTTGTGTTAACTGTATTTATGTATACCTGTACCTAAATAAACTCACACTTCGCATAACAATAAATATCAGTCACCCCTCCATTAGAAAAGGGTGCATGAATGCTCTTAAGGAACTGGAGCTACTGTCTCCTTCCTCGTATCAAACCTGATTACCTCTCTGTATGACCCTACGGTAGTGTTTCCCCTTGAATAAAGCATTAACAATCCTAATACAGTGGTACCTCGGGATACGAACAGCTCAAAACGCGAACCATTATGTAAGTGTATTTATGTAAGTACTTTTGTAAGTGTATTTTTAGGGGTCAGAAACGGATTTATCTAATTTACATTATTCCTTATGGAAACAAATTCGTTCGGTATCAGCACTCAAACAGCCTTCTGGAACGAAACAAGTTCGTATCCCGAGGTACCACTTAACAAGGACACTAGGCTACCCTCTAGTTTCCTGCTCTACGCTGATCGGAGGGTAAACAAAAATAAAACCGTGTATGTGGACAATTTTGCTCTGTACGATATTTTATACTAGACACTATTGCTCGCTTACGGAATAAAAATTAGTCACTGCTTGTTAAGTCCGCTTAATTGATTTATTAATTACCTTACCTGCATAAAAAACCGCCTTGATCCTCATACCTGTGTGGAGCAAAGGGATAAAAAACTATACCTGTTTTTTTCGTTTTAATTTTGGCTGGCACCAGCCTGATAGTTAAGAGTTTATTGGGAAAAGGCATTTGATTTTGTGGTTTGAATGTTTGTAGTAATGGTGTGTGTTATGTGTGTGTGTGCTCGCCTGTTTGTGGATGTGGGGTTCAAATCACAGCTCCTGCTCCCCACTCAACAACTCACGAGCGGTTACTGGCTATTCCATTCATTATCATGCCTTGTCTTAAAACTGTGCATGACACCTGCTTCCACCACTTTCTTATTAACGTTGTTTTACTTTAAATATTACTGCCATGAAAAACAATTTTGTCCAAGAAATATAAAAAATATTTTCTTTTAATAAGCCATGCATTTGATTATTATTTTTTTACTATTACTGTTATTATCATTATTTATTATTATTGTTATTATTATTAAACTAAAGACTCCGAGCAGCGTTACCAACCTACCGGGGGAAAAAATCTTGCCTTTCTGGCGACTAATGAAGAGATTTACCTCATAACGTGACCAAAATACTTGACCTGAGTTTTTTTTTTGCTTTGAACACTTTTCCGAGGCTCTATTGGGAAGGCACGAACTCTGCTGGTTTTTGATGATGTGATACGAATTTATGGAATAGATAAATGAACGGAATATGCTGAGATGGATAGATGGATAGATAGGCAGATATAGATAGATAAAGAGATAGAGAAAGAGAGAGAGAGAGAGAGAGAGAGAGAGAGAGAGAGAGATAGGGGGGGGGAGGAGGAGAAGGAGGTTAGAGGGGAACCATGATATAATTAAGCTTGCAACAACACTGCCGCCGCTAATGGCCAAAATGATGTAGTGGTCTAAAAGTCCAGCAAAAGTTACGTTTAATACCTTTCTCAGCGGCGGTGGGGCGGTGGATGGGGAAATGGTGGGGAGGGGAAGGGGAGGCCATGGAGGGGATGATGTTGAGGAGGAGGCAATGGAGGGCTAATGTTGGGGAGGAGGCGATGGAAGGGTAATGTTGGGGAAGAGGCGATGGAAGGGTAATGTTGGGGAAGGAAGCGATAGAGGGGTAGTGTCGGGGATGGAGGCGATAGAGGATTAATGTCTGGGAAGGAGGAGGAGATTGAGATATAATTAAGAGAGATGTTGGTAGGATGGCGATAATAATAATTAATTTATTTATTTTCTACAGTATATAGGTAATGTAGTTCACATGTAATACAATACTGGTAGAAGAGAAAGGCACTAGCACGCCATGCAAGCAGTGGGGAGGGAAAAGTGTGGGAGTAGTGAGGAGGGATTGTGGGGAGAAGTGGAAGTGGGGTAACGGTGCTATGATTATAACTTTCAAAATGGGGGTACAAGGTACCTTGGTGCTGGTGAAAGGCTCTTGTTCAAAGGAACTGGAGTAAATCCTACTCTTACCTTGCATCAAACCTAATTACCTCTCACTCCTCATATAATTATAATCTGCTGGGAGGTATTACTAATACAATATATTAGTTCAGCCTATAAGGCGATTATCAATAACTTGTAAACGTAGTACAAAATATTAGACTATAAAACTCTATGTATATATACTATATATATAATATATATATAATATATATATATATATATATATATATATATATATATATATATATAATTACATAATATGGTACAAAAGATTTAAGAGATACATTGTTGATATAAAGGTGGTATATACGGTACATGTTGTTACGTGTGTATCACCGATTATAAGGCGAAAATCTCATCCAGCTCTGAGGAGCTGGATGAGATGTGCCCAAAATGCAGCAGGCATTACCCCTTTGAACAGCCGCACTGAGCCGCTGGAACAGAAAACTAGCCGCCCTGGGATCCCTAGTTACCCTGATGAGTCTTTTTCCCAGCTCCTTAAGGAAATTAGATGCACTCTTTTCCCGTGAGCCAAGGGTCTCTGAGCCTATGGGAACAAACATATAATGATGGGCAAGTTCTCCATATTTTCTAGACTTTTGGGATTCCCTGAAGCTGGCAGCTGCCCCTTCTTCCTCCCTGGTGTATTGGAGATAGTATCAGCCAAGGTAGATGCACATGTGTAGTCCCACACCACCTGCTTACCGTCTGTCCAGGCTTGAAGTGTGATACCATCTGGACGCTTCTGGCTGCCATCAGATCTGCGTAGTTGGGGTGGCTCCCTTACTGCTGGGCATCCGGCTGTTGTGAGGCTCCTCTTGATAATGTTATTAACCTCCTCATGTCTTGCAATCTTTTCCTCGGATTTACGGCACACAAGACCGTGGTACCCGAATCGGTCTGCTGCTTCACTGCCACAAATACACCTGTGTTCGGCGAGAATAGGGGCGGCAAGTCGAAGGGCAAAACCGATGCGGATGGTCTGTGGGTCGAGGCGTATGCCAAGGCTGGAGTTGGGAACAGCCAACAGAAAATCCCCTGCATGAGGTGCTCTCACTGCCAGGAGGCGGGCTCTATCCTTTATATATATATATATATATATATATATATATATATATATATATATATTATTATATATATATATATATATATATATATATATATATAAAATGTTATTGTTTGATATAGAAATAAAAAATCATAAAACACTTTCTCAATTAGAAATATATTTTAGTAAAATGAAATGTACAGTCCCAATACTTAATGTATTACTTGTAAACGTACTACAAAATATTAAGAAAATAAAATACTGTTTAAATATATATACAAAATATGCAATAGTTTGACACAAAATAAAAATTAACATCAAAACACTTCTTAAAATAAGAAAAATATATTTTAGTAAAAATAAATGTAGCAATATAGTGTAATATCCGCGTCAGGAAACACCTGTCCTGTTCCCTGACCAACTTTACCTAACCTAGGAGCATATATTTAAAAAATGCTATTATCATAACAGAAATCACTCCCTACGAAAATAAAAGACTGGGCAGGCGATGCAAAATACCCCCAATTAAAAATAGGGGGCGCCATTTGGTACACTTAAAGAAAACACCATAAGTGTCTGGGGCCCCAAGTCTGTTCAACAGCCTCCCACCAAGCATAAGGGGAATTACCAATAGGCCCCTGGCTGCCTTCAAGAGGGAGCTGGACAGATACCTAAAGTCGGTGCTGGATCAGCCGGGCTGTGGTTCGTACGTTGGACTACGTGTGGCTAGCAGTAACAGCCTGGTTGATTAGGCCCTGATCCACCGGGAGGCCTGGTCGTGGACCGGCCCCGGGGGCGTTGATTCCCGGAATACCCTCCAGGTAGACTCCAGGCAACATTTCAAGGTGTGTAGTAGTAAGCCAGTGGAAGGCCTCAGTCAAATGACCAAAAGCTCCAACTGTGGGTCATCATATGACTAAGACCCGCGTCAGGACACCTGTCCTGTTTCCTGACGAACCTAATATCTACCAGTATTTATTTTATCCTATCCCACTACCGCTCATCCTTACCTGAGTCAGTCTAGTCTAGTGTACATACTCAGAGTGAAGATGTTTACCCCCGTGTTAGGGAAGTAGTCTTGGCTGGTGGTTAGAAGCAGCCTTAATGACCCTCCTGTTTTCGATAGGCTTCATATGATCCCAATTAATCCAACAGATTTTACTAAACGAGGATTAGAGCAAAACAAGTGTACAAGGATATTCAACGAGAAAAAAAAAATCTAGGAACACGAATACTACCACAAATAATAATAATAATAATAATGTACACCAATACTACTACAAATAATAATAACAATAACATTAATAATATAAACCAATACTGCTACAAATAACAAAAATAATAGTAGTTATTATTATTATTTACATTAAATATCAGAATAGACCAATTTGAATGAGGCCAGAAATAGACTAATTTGGATAAGAAAAAAACAGCACGGTAAAAGTGACCGAGGATCTGGGAGGGGAAAGGGGAGGAGGATATTAGTAGGGATGGTGTGGGAGGATGGAGAGTAATATTACTATTATAATTTATGTGAAGTCCTCCTAAACCCGTGCGGGTCATTCAACGCAAGGCGTGGTGGATGCTCCAGCCTTCGTCCGCTAATGTGGGCCGTGTCTCATAGCAGTCAGGTTGTTGGTGACCGTGGATGGTGGAGGAAGGGATGGTGGAGGAAGGGATGGTGGAGGAAAGGATGGTGGAGGAAAGGATGGTGGAGGAAGGGATGGTGGAGGGGAGAGGAGTGTAGGAAAGATGAGTGTGGACGAAGAAGGTTAAACCCAAACTTATTTTTATTCCTACTACCACCACCACCACCACCACTACTGCTACTACCACCACCACAACTACCACCAACACCACCACCACTACTACCATCAGCAACTCCACCACCACTACTACCATCAACAATATCGCCACTACCACTACTACCACCACCACCACTACTACCATCAACAATATCACCACCACCACCACTATCACCAACTATACCACCACCACCAACAATACCACCAGCACCAACAACACCACTACCACCAACAATACCACCACAACTACTACCACCAATAATACCACCACCACTACTACCACGAACGCCACTCAACTACCACCAACACCACCAGCAGACGGAATAAGAAACGCCCCTGAACTGAGTGAAGTATGGGCAGGCTTCCAAGGGGCAGGAGCCATGGGGCAGGGGGCACCGGGCAGTGGGCAGGGGGCAGGAAGGAAGGAAGGAAGGAAAAAGAGGAAAACCCTCTGAATTTCGCGAGATGAGAGGACTGGAGGAGCAGTGAATTGCCGGTTTTGTCCAGAATGCATTATGTCGGCGCTTTGTGGTGTGTGTGTGTGTGTGTGTGTGTGTGTGTGTGTGTGTGTGTGTGTGTGTGTGTGTGTGTGTGTGTGTGTGTGTGTGTGTGTGTGTGTGTGTGTGTGTGTGTGTGTGTGTGTGTGTGTGTGTGTGTGTGTGTGTGTGTGTGTGCCTGTGCGCGCGTGGGTAGTTAATCCCTAGCTCATGGGCTAGTCTTATCATCTTAATGACTGGCATTAATTACATTTCACAAACGCACATTTGAACTCATCCTCACAAATTTTTACTCAGTTTCTCGCATATATTTTGTAGTAAATTTCTCGATTTTTCGTTTAGATTAAGTTAGGTTCAGGGAGATTAGACTGCCCTCTGTTAATAAAATTTAACCACATTATCTTACCACAATCATACATACTAAAGCCAATGAAAAGTTCTGTCGAGAGGACAGAAAACGAGGACCCAACGAGTGCACTAGAAAAATCTGTTAGATAATCACTGTTTAAGGCTCGTTAAATAGTCTCCCATTTGAGTGTTTTAGCAACAGTGAAATACTGTGTGTTATTAAGAGGACGGGCTGTATGTAGAGACAGCTTCTTCTGTGTATTATTATTATAATCAAAAAGAAGCGCTAAGCCACAAGGGCTATACAGCGCTGCAGGGCAGGAAGGAAGCGAGTGCATCAGGTGGCAAAAGGGAGATGGATGAGTAATAGGTTACGGATAACAGCGGGGCAGTGGATGGTGAAAGGGTAAAGGGCAGCAAGAGACTGAACTAGAAAGGGCTGAGGGGAGTGCGAAACGTATCATCATCAGAGTTTGTGGAGTAAATCAGTCGTTGTCAAAAAGTCAATGAGAGAGTCAGGATTAAAGGAGGGTCCATCAGCAAGAAGGGAAGGTAAAGAGAGAGTAGTAGAACGAAGACGACGTTGGAGGTAAATTCTGCAGTCTAACAGAATGTGGCTAATCGATACTGGAACTTGACACTGCTCACAGAGAGGAACAGGGTGCCTCTCCATGAGATACCCATGAGTAAGACGAGTGTGGCCAATGCGAAGGCGGGAGAGAGTAGTCTCCCAACCTCGGCACTGATGACAAGAAGACGGCCAGTAACCTATGCTCGGTTTAATAGAATGAAGTTTGTTACCGAGCAGAGTTGACCAACGTTGTTGCCAACGGGTGTGAATGTGGGTAGCTATTGCAGCAAAATAGTCCAGAAATGGAACACCTCTATAGGAAATTGGTAGGTCATGTACTGCTGACCGAGCAGCAGTGTCTGCCTGTTCATTGCCCTGTACGTCGACATGACCAGGGACCCAACAAAAAACAATATCTTTATGCTTGGTAGAGATACGGCATAGCCAAAGTTGGATACGGAGAACTAGGGGGTGAGATGTATCAAGTTTTCATACAGGGAGTCTGAGACTACCACAAATGATGACACAGGCATAGATGCGATACGAATAAGTGCTGCAAGAATGGCATACAATTCAGCAGTAAAAATGCTAGCCGAAGATAGTAAATGCCCTTGCACGACGCTGTCCGGAAACACTGTTGCGAATCCGACACAGTCTGAAGACTTGGAGCCATCTGTGTACACAGCGATGGCATGAGAATGAGAGTGGAAGTGATCAATAAAAAGAGAGCAGGAAGCCACCGTAGGCAGTTGGGCTTTCGAGCAAGGGAGTGAGAAAGAACAGACCCGAAGAGCTGGAACTTCCCAGGGGAGTAGGGAAAAGTGAGATGCTACGTGAACATATAAAGGTGGTAACTGAAGGGAAGACAAGAGCGAATGTAGGTGAAGAGAAAAGGGACGGAGCAAACAAGGGCGGCGAACAAATAAAGAATGTCTACTAATATCGGTGACCATTCTATAAATGGAAGGATTGTGGAGATCGTGAGAGCGTACATAGAAGCGAAGGCAATGGGCGTCACGGCGATCAGACAAGGATGGAACATTTGCTTCTGTATAGAGGCTCTCAACAGGGGAAGAGCGAAAAGCACTAAGGCATAAACATAATCCTTGGTGATGGATGGGGTCAAGGCTAGAGAGAGTAGCAGGAGAGGCCCCTGAATAAATCTGGTCACCATAATCGAGTTTCGATAAAACTAGGGCTGAATGTAGGCGCAGCAGAGTTCGACGATCAGCTCCCCAGGAAAGATGAGCAAGGGTTTTAAGAAGGTTTAGCTGGCTGTGACAAGTTGCCTTCAGAGAGGTAATGTGAGGTTTCCAAGATAACCTACAGTCAAAGAGAAGGCCTAGAAACCTGACTGTATCACGTTCGGGGATACGAGAGCCATAGAGATACAAAGGATGATCGGAGATGACCGAGCGTCTAGTGAAAGTAATTTGGTGAGTTTTGGTACTGGAAAATTTAAACCCATGCGTGGTGGCCCAAGTGGAAACACGGTCGACCGCATGCAGGAGAGAAACTGCAATGAGATGACAGTCAGCGCCTGCACAAGCAATAGCGAAGTCATCAACATAGAGTGATGACCAAATATTGGGTGGAAGAACAGAGGCCAAATCATTTATAGCAAGGAGAAAAAGTGTTGTGCTCAGAACACATCCCTGAGGGACACCTTCAGCTTGGACAAAGTCCGGGGAAAGCACATTATTGACTCGAACACGGAAGTGTCTGTCAGTTAAAAAGTTCTTAAGGAAGGATGGTAGATTGCCTCGGAGGCCTAAGGAGTGGGCTTGGGCCAAAATATTATACCTCCAAGTTGTGTCATATGCCTTCTCAAGGTCAAAAAATATGGCAATAACTGAGTGATTATTTGCAAAGGCATTACGAACATACGTATCCAAGAGTAGTAAGGGGTCTATGGTAGAACGGCTCTTATGAAAGCCATATTGACTAGCGGAGAGACTGTTGTGTGTCTCTAAATACCACATTAAATGGCGATTTACCAGACGTTCCATCACTTTGCAAACTGCACTAGTAAGAACGATGGGACGATAGTGGAAGGCATCATGTCCTGTAGTACCCGGTTTGCGGAAAGGGAGAACAATGGCAGATTTCCACAGCTGGGGAAGAACTCCTTGTGCCCAAATAAGATTGAAGAGGTGTAAGAGGACTACAAGGGCTGACTGATGTAAATGTTGTAACATACGAATATGAATGTCGTCAGGTCCAGCTACCGATGATCGGCAAGCTGAGAGTGTTGCCTCCAGTTCCTGAAGTGTAAAAGGCACATTATACTGTTCTTCTCTGAGAGAAGAAAAGTCCAAGGGTACTAACTCTCTGGCAGACTTTGAGGAAAGAAACGAGGGGCATAGATGGAGCCCCCGGGAAATACGGACCAGATGAGTGCCAATTTCAATGGCAACGTCAAGAGGGTTTGCTACATCAATACCGGCGACCCGTAGAACAGGAGCCGGGTCAGGAGAGTATTTACCACTCAATTTCCTCACTTTTTTCCAGACTGCACTCATAGAGGGAAACAGAGGTGATGGTGGAAAACAAGCTCTCGCCAGCAAGTGCGTTTAGCATCACGGATGACACAGCGAGCGATCGCACGCTTCTGCTTAAAATCAAGAAGTCTCTCATTGGTTCTATTGTATCGGTACCTGCCCCATGCAGCGCGTTTCAAACGTACTGCACGAGCACAAGCAGGAGACCACCAAGGCACACACTTCTGAGAATGCTTGCCTGAGGTTTGGGGTATAGAATGATAAGCTGCGGTATAAACTGACGTCGAGAAGAGGTGTAGGAGCTCATCAATGGAGGATGAAGAAGGAACCTCACTAAAAGCAGTGAGCTGCGAGTAAAGGTCCCAATTTGCCCGATCAAATTGCCAGCGAGGGCTACGGAAAGGTGGTGAATATGAAGGAGAAGTAAGAATGATTGGAAAATGATCGCTGTCATGTAAGTCCGGTAGAACAGACCAGGTGAAGTCTAGTGCAGTGGAGGAAGAGCAGACTGATAGATCGATGCAAGAGAGAGTATGAGTACGAGGATCAAAATGGGTGGGAGTACCCGTATTTAAAACATGGAGGGGGTGAGAGGCGAGAAAAGCCTCCAACTGGATGCCACATGAGTCACAATGAGACCCCCCCAGAGGAAATGGTGGGCGTTAAAATCACCAAGTAACAGAAGTGGTGGTGGTAAAGATGAAACAAGAAAGGCAAAGTCTGGGATAGAAAATGCTCGAGAAGGAGAGATATAAAGAACATATTGTAAACCACTTATTCAAGTGGATACGGGCTGCAGCGTAATGCAGCGAGGTATGGACAAATAGTTGACAGTACTGAATATCATTGCGTAGAAGAAGGGCACTTTCATTAAAGGTCCCATCTGAGAAAGGATCCGAAGAATACAATAAATTATAGCCTGAGATAGGTTGGAAAACAGCTGAGTGTAATTTTGGTTCTTTTAAGCAAGCACCAACAGGGGAAAACCTGGAAAGCAACATCTGAAGCTCACCCCGATTACCCCTGAGGCCACGGATATTCCACTGTAAATAGGCCATGATTGGCGATGAAGAAAATACCAGGAATCCTTAGGGAAAGGCACCTACGGACTAGAGGGGTTAGAAAAGTCGTGTGGTGGCATTGGAAGACGTTCAAGCAGCGAAGGAACGGAGCATTGTGAAGAATGGGGTTGTGAAGATGGAGGAGAGGGAAGAGAAGGAACAGGAAGTGAATCAGTGTCCATTGAAGGTTTAGTCTCTGCAATATATTCTGAAATGGCTTCAAGTGTTTCTGAATTCAAAGATGTATGGGAGACCATATTGGAGGTAGAAGGGGGAGGATGAGTAAAGATTGGGACCTTAATGGACTGTACCAAAGTAGAGGGGGACGAAAGAGTGTAAGGGACTGGAGATGAAGTGTGGGGGGGGACAGAAGAGGCAGAAACCTGGGAGGTGGCAGAAGAGGGAGAAACTTGGGAGGGGACGGGGGTGGAAGGCATAGTACAAGGAGGAGGGTGAATCTCCACACTTGTAATAGAGCCAGAGAGAGGGGAAGAACTAGGCACAGAGACTGGAAAGGTAAAGTGTGGAGATGGAAGAAGGGAAGGAAGGGGCAAAGAAGATTTGAGCAATGTGGATTTTTTGGACTTCTGAGAAGTAGAGGGGCGATTGGTATAAGGTGTTGTACGAGGTCTTGTCGATACTGGGGCTTGTGAGGAAGGGCGCGAAGATGTGAGAACAGATTGAGTTGTAGTCGGGACATCAGAGCCAAGGACAGCAAAAGGATTAGATGCCGGAGTGGCTATGGGAGGGGTAACAACAGAGGAGGCTGCAGAAGATGGGACCCCAGAAGTGGGGGGATGTTTTGAAACACGAGAATAAGAAACACGGGGTAGTCTCCCTTGGAGACGGAGATGAGTAACTGCCATAGCATAAGGGAGACCTTCTGCCTCTTTGAGGCAACGGATTTCACGTTCATTTAAGTAGACCTGGCAACGGCGGGAGTATGAAGGGTGAGCTTCATTACAATTAAGGCAAGATGGAGGTTGACTGCAAGATGTATTAGAATGGTCGTCGGCACCACAGGCTGGGCATTCGGCTATAGATCTGCAATATTTCGCTGGGTGACCAAAACGCCAGCAATTTCTACACTGTTGCGGTGTAGGTATCACCTTTCAAACTTGTAACTGATGTCCCGCGACATATACAGAGGACGGGAGTTCTCCACTGTCAAAAGTTAAATGAGCCACATTGCAAGGGTAACGTCTCCCCCCACAGGCAGGAAGGACATAAGTGTCTACTTTGAGGATTGGGAGATCCTGGAGTTCCAGCTGTTCAAGAATGTCATTGCCACATGACTGGAAATTCTTTTTGACTATGGTATGGGCAGAATGCAGTACCACTACAAGAATTGAGAGAAAGATGTTTTTCAATAGTGATAGGAGTAGTATCGATATTCGAAAGGAGAGAAAGATCATGAGCTTGGGTAGCATTCTAGACAGTGACGATGCGTGTACCGCTCTTGAGAGCATGAAATGAAATATCTCTACCAACATGACGCAGGAGCGCTTTGCCAATACTATGGTCAGAAAGATAGGCAGAAGAAGTCAGTTTTAAAGTAAAGAATTTAGTCCATTGTGAGGTCCGAAACTGAGCGTGTAGAGGGAGTGCATGACATGTCGGACTTTTCCGAGTAGAATGGGAAGGTAACGAAGGAGCATCATCAGGAGATTGACGTTGGCGTTTAGGAGTACGACCAGAGTTGGTCCGGCGTGAAATGGGCTGGCGGTTCGAAAATTGCCATGCCGTAGAGGGAGAGGCCGGAAGCATAGTCAAAGGAGAGTGGAGGTCAGACAAATCGAAGGAGTCAGTCGAAGCCCCGGTACCTGAAGCGGGTGAGGAAACAGCACCAGCAAGAGGTACAGAGGTATCAGGAGTGTCCGAAGAGTGGTTTAAAAACAAGGCAGGGTCAGAATGGGGTGCAGTATCAAGAAGGGGACCGGGGATAGTGGGTTCATGGATTGGGTTCTCCATGGTTAGGTTACTCCTTTGCTTTTTGTTTTTAAGAAAAAAAAAGAAAGAAGAAAAGAAAATAAAAATAAAAAAAAGAATAAAAAAAAGGGGGACCGGGAGGAATAGTTCCCAGGAGGAATGAAAGGGCCGGAAATCTCCCTCCATGCCCAAGAGGACCTCAGCACCAATAGTAGCGCAGATGCAGCATGGAAAACCCCTGCCATACCCTACCCTTCACGCCAGAAAACCCGCAATCCGGGATAGGCAACCTCACATCTGCCGAGCTAACCTCGGTGGACAAAAGAGAGGTGGCCGGATATCTGCCACAAAGCATACCTCCTTCGGCCACCACCCCCCGGAATCCGAAAGGGGGCTTCCAGAGATACACCCGTCGCCCGAAAGACACCCAAAGCTACTCTGGGATACCGGAGAGGGATCGGGACATCTCCAAGCGATCCAGATTCCACGGCAAACTACGCCACCGCCAAGAACCTCAACGGAATGGGATGGATCCCGGTATCCTTTCCCCTACCTAGGAACTAGCGCGCCTGTGGGAGAAATCCCAAAGGCCAAAAAGAGGAAGGGCAAAAGGGAGGGGTGGGGAGGAGGAGGAGGAAAGGAAAAAGGGGAGGATGGGATAGGGAGGGGGGGATTGAGGGGTAATTAGGTTCGGTCTGAGGAAGGAGACCGACAGGTCTGATTCCTCAGACCAAGAGCCTCTTCACCACAACAAGGAGCCCCCCTTGAAGAGGTTCTTCTGTGTAAATATCTAGCTTATTCCACAGTGTTTATATTTTTACACTGGAGATGTGCTTCCTGTGGTTCTGGCTGTGTAGTGTCTGTTTTCTGGCTGTTGTAGATTCTTTCTTATAAGAGTCTGTTATTGTCTACTTGTTATTATGTTAGAATATTTTGGTTGTCTTGGTCATATCCTCTATTGGTCTTCATTCCTCCAGTGGCAAGAAATCTACCTAATGAAGTTTCTCATTGTAATTCAGTCCTAGTTCAGACATACAATGTAAATACATATCTTGTGACTTTCTTAGTTTTTGCTTTTTGTCTGACTAGGTGATGGGGTTTCACAGTGGCGCTTCGTACTCAAGGTTATTGACATGTATAGGTGTCAAGAATAGGTTACTGTCTATTGTTATGAGTCGATTTTGTTAGGCAATGTACGAAATTCATTCTATATAATGAAATATGAGGGAAACACAGCTAGTGTTCCCTCAGTGTTTTTACTACATAATATAGGTATTATTATTATTATTATTATTATAATCAAGGGGGAAGCGCTAAACCCGGAGGATTATACAGCGCCTGGGGGGGGATGTGGAAGGCATTCAGGCTTAATTCGGGGAACTGGAGCACAGATCCAATTCCCTAAATCAAGAGCCCCTCACCAACAACTAATATAGGGTAGCCTAACACTGCGGATGTACACAATCTTATTGCGAAAATAAATTTTCTCCTCTTTTATTCCCCATCTTCCAATTTTATATAATGTTATTTAGCAGTGTTGAAGTCTAGTTCGAGTTGAGAGATACATATGAACGGTGACCAGAGCTTTTCTATCCTACAAGCCAGACTTGATCAAGGTCAGATTTCCTAGCTGCCTAGTCAAGCAGACTATTGCTGTCAGCGGCCCGCAGATAAACACTGCCAGAAAAGTTTCTCGTAAAATGTGCATCACTTGTGTACTTTTCATGATAATAAATTATATGATTATTATTAAGTAGTGGCAATAGTTGTAGTAGTATCATCATTACATGTATTATTATTAATAGTAGTAGTTGTATTATTATTATTAAGTAGTAGTAGTTGTATTATTAATATTATTAAATAGTAATTGCAGTACTAGTAGTGATAGTAGTTCATTATTATTATAATTATTAAGTGGTAGTTGTAATAGTAGTAGCGTTTCATTATTATTATTATTCTTATTTCATTATTATTATTATTACTATTATTATACTACCAAGGCGATGTAGGATCTTCCACAGGTCGTAGTCGATTTCTCTTCTAACTCTCCCTAGCTTTGTTGTGGTAATATTAGGGATCCATCTGGTGGCAGGGTGAAGTACCACTTTGTTGTGGTAATATTAGGGATCCATCTGGTGGCAGGGTGAAGTACTACTCAGCACAGAGGTATAATCACCTCAAGCGGAATGTAGCCTAATTAGGCAGCATCCGGTTAACTGCAACATGATCAACTAAACGGCAATTTGTTGCGGTTTAATTAGTTAGAATGTTTAATGAACTAATGTGGAATTCATCAGGTGAAACTGTTTGGTAACCGGACACGTTAAAGGGAACGTAATCCAGGGGACTAACAAGTCTCTGATATAGGTTTCAAACCCCCAAGTAGGTGCGGGGCAGTGTTTGGCTCACAAGGGAAAAGACACAGGTTCGAACCCCGGGTGGTGCGAAAAGTATGGGCATGGCTTCTTGGCCCTCTTTACCTAGCAGTAAATAGGTACCTGAGTGTTAGTCGACTATTACAGGTGGCTTCGTGAGCAGAGCGACAGATGAATGGATAAGTTTTCCTTGGCAGTAAATAGGTACCTGGGTGTTAGTCAAGTATTATGGGTCGCATCTTGGGTGAGTGGTAATATAAAATATGGCAAACCTAGGGTTGCAAGAATTTATATATATATATATATATATATATATATAATATATATTATATATAATATATATATATATATATATATATATACATATATATATATATAAATAATGTCGCGCCGAATAGATAAAATTGGTCAATTAGCAAGAACTCATTTAAAATTAAGTCCTTTCAAAAATTTTCTCTTATATGTTTAAAGATATATTTTTCATTTATGTTAATGTAAAAAATAATAATTTGTACCAAATGACCCGTAGAAAACTTACCCGACCTCATTATAATAAGCGCAATTTAATTTAGCCTAATCCAACTAAATATATTTCTTTTCGTTAGGTTCAGAATGATTTTTGCGAAATTTACTGCATACGTAAATTTCCGCTTGCCTTGTTCGGCAAGAAGAGCGTTGCTATTTAATAAACCAAAATCGCGTTTTACCTATTCGGCGCAAAATGTGTGTGTGTGTGTGTGTGTGTGTGTGTGTGTATGTGTGTGGATGTGTGGGTGTGGTGTGTGTTTTGTTGTGGGTGGGGTTGTGTTTTGTGTGTAAACTAAACCTAGTTGTACTCCTAGTTGGGGTTTTGCAGGGGTCAGCCCAAAGGTCCGGGCCCCCGCCTCTTCACCGTCGTACGGGGGTCCCCTCCCTAAACCCAGGGCCCTTTATCTTTCCTTTCTGTTTAAAAGTTTTGTTTGGGTCCTGACTCCACTACTTTCGTTTTCCCAAACAAAATTCCCATTCCGGGACTACTCTGGGCAAAAAAAAATTACTTCCTAACATCCCTTTGATTCATCTGTGTCTTCAATTTTCCAATTTTTGCCCCTCTTGTTACTGTGCCAGTCTCGGGAAAACATCCTGTTTTTTGTCCACCGGGGAAAATTCCTCCATATTTGTAAGTCGTTATATTCCCCCCACCCTTCCTTTTCCTCCGTGTCGCTTTTGATTTTTTTTAAACCTTTCTCCTCATGGGGACATCCCCTTTTACTCGGGGACTAGTCTTGTTGCAAACCTTTGCACTTTCTCTAGTTTTTTTACATGTTTGGCTGGGTGTGGGTTCCAAACGGGTTTGCCGTTTCCCCCTTTAGGGGCCCTTTAATTTTCCGGTTTACAGGGCCCTGAACGATTCCTTTTAAGATGTCGGAATCTGTTTGAGGTTTGCCAGGCGCCCATATGTGCAGCAGTTTTTTGGGTTGATGTGGCTTTTTTTCAGGAGATATCCTGGTTTTTAAAAACCCCCCCAAAGGGTTTTTTTTTCCTTTGTTTTGATTTTTTTGTAGTCTCTGCCCCCTTTCCCTTTTCCCTCCATCTGGGGGTCTTTTTTCCCTTTCCCCCCAATCCTCAGGGTTTTGCACTTGGTGGGTTTTTGAACTCCAGGAGCCAGTTGTGGACCAGGAAAAAAACCCTGTCCAGACCCCCTTTGTTTTTTCCCCGGGGTTTTTTCGATCGAATGAATTTCTCTCAATTTCCCACTTTATCTGCAAACGTGCCACCCCCGGGAGGGTTTTTTTTCCCTTTTCCGTCATTTTCGTTCACATTACTAGAAACAGCATGGCCCCTGGGGACTGACCCCTGTGGGACCCGCGGGTCACAGGTGCCCATTTGGGACGCTCGCCTCTTTCCATTACCGCTGCTGTCTTCCTGACAAGTTTTTTCCCTTAATTGCAGTGCCTTCCCTTTTTATTCCGTTGTCCTCCATTTTTCCCAACTAATCTCTTTTTGTGGTACTGTGTAAAAATGCCTTTTGCAGTCTAAAAAAATTCCCAATCCTCCCCCCCTCTCCCCCCTCTTGTTTTTACGGGCTGCCAACCTTTGTCATAAAAACCCCGTAGGTTTTGGGGACCCCAGGTTTTCCCGTCTCTGAAACCATTTTGTCTGCTGGGGTGGATAAATCCTTTTAAAATGTTCCACCATTTTTTCTCCTGACAATCTTTTCCCTTTGTTTTTTTGCATCCCTAAACTTGTCAGGGGAAAATGGTCTTTTGTTTAGTGTTTCCCTTTGTCTGTCTCCTTTTTTAAAGTTTGGGTTTAACCACATTGCTGTCTTCCATGCCTCAGGCAATCTCCCCTGTTTCGATGATGTTTTTGAAAAATTGTTGTTAGGGGTAAATTAGCGCCTCTGCCCCCCTTTTTCCCAGGACCCATGGAGAGAGGGTTATCTGGCCCCTTTGCCTTTGAGGTATCTACCCTCACTCAGAACCCCCTCTTCACTTCTTCCCCCCGGTTTGGGGTGTACTGTGTCCAGCACATGGTAGTGTCCCCACCCTCCCGTCTTTTTTGGAAACCCCCTTCTGTCTCCTCTGTGAACCTTCTTTGTTTCTCTTTTTTTTGGGGTTCCTACTTTTACTTCGCTGTCATTTCTTTTTGTCTCTCCCCCTTTCCCCTTCCTTACCCCTGATCCCCTGGCCCTTTGACGGTTGTTTTCTTTCCTGGGGGGCCCTGTATAACACTTGGGTCGATTTGGTTTTTGCTGCTATGTCGTTTTTATTTTGGGCTTTGGGGCCCCCTCCCTTTTTAAATTGTGCATATTCGTTTCTGGCTCAAAACCCCTGTTTCCTTTTTTCCCTCCTGGGTCCTTTCCCTTTATATTTTTTCCCCCTTCCCTTTAGCCCCCACTTGGTTTTTTGCCCCCCCTTGCACCTTTTTGGTAAAAACCAGGGGCTCTTCCTGGCTTTTTCTTTTTCCTGTTCCCCTTTGGGGTACAAACCTTCCTCAGCCTCCTTGCACATTGTGACACATTTTCCTTTCACCCTCATTAACGGGTTTTCCCCCTCCCAGTTCTTTTGTCCCACTAAAACCTCATTCAGGAAGTTCCTCATTCCTTTGTGGGCCCCTTTTCCCCGGGTAGTTTGGTTTCTTTTTCCGGGCCCTTCCTGCTCCCCCCATTTGAAAGTCTACGGGTTTTTTTCGAACCCAAAAACCACATGTTTTCGCGGGCCCCCAAGGGGGTAATTCATAGGTGTTTGTCCTCAATTTCTGCCATCTCAAGGGGAATAAATAGTCCAGTCTTGCTGGTTCATCCTCCCTCTCCCCCTCTTTTTGTGTCCCTTAGGGTTTTGGGTACATGAATTTTTCCGACCCCAAAACCTCCTCATCTTAGCCCTCCAGTATTTTGGGCCCCCATTTGGCTCCAATTTTTCCCCATTCGATCTCCTTGGGGTTTAAAAGTCCCCCCGGAACCAGGACTTTGCCCTGAATGTATGAGCTCTTCGGCCACGCAGCCAGGGGGTCAAAAAACCGCTCTATTGCTTCGTCAAAACTCTTCCCCTTGGGCCCTTTCCTGCGTTCTGGGGGTGGGTTATACATCATTTGCAATTTTTCCCTTGGGACCTCCAGGTGAAGCTTTTCCCGCTATGCTTCACTTTCTTCTCCGCTGTCCCCTCTCTCCCAGCTTCAAAATTCCATCGGGTTTTTGACCCAAAAATCCCCACTCCCCCCCCCCCCCTTTTTCCTTCTGTCTTTCCTCGGGACTGGTATCCCTTTGGGGGAAGATGGCATTGTTATCATACCTGTAAGTTTGGGTTTTTTCTGTGATTGCTTTTGATGTCGGGTTTTTAAAATTTCCCATCTTTAAATTCTTTCGTGCCCCCTCCTCCCACTTTTTTGTTTTTCCCAATCAGCTTTTTGTTTTCCAACCTTCATTTTCCCTTTTTCCCAAAACTGGGGTTTGGGGGGGGTCGGTGGGGGTGGGGGGGACCTGGTACATACTGTGGGATTCTAGGGTTTGGGGGGTTTGGGTGGAAGCTGGGGGGTAGGGGTTGTTTTTGTATGTTGGGAAAGGGTAAAAGGGTTTGTGGGGTTCTGAGGATATTTGGGGTGTGTGTGCTTCCCTCTTGCTGCTCTGTTCTGCTCGACGGACCTTTGTTGGGTTTTCCACCCTTTGGGTCTCCTTTCCTAGCCCCCTTTCGTTTTTTTGTCCTCTCCCTCAGCTGCTTTTCCTTTTTTTTTCGTGTTCTGTCTCTGTCTTTTTTCCCTTCTTGTACTCTTCCCGAGCTTTCAAACCCTGGTTTTTCTTGGAGGGCCCCGTTCCGCCTGTTTTTGTCCTGAGAATCACTTGATCGGTCGGTTTCTTTTCCCCCTTTAAGTACCCCCCCTATTCTTGAAAATTTTTCAATCTCGTCCCTGTCTTCTCCCCCTTTTTTCCCTGTGATTTTCTCAAAACTCCCTTTTTTTTCTTCCTGCCCTCTTTCAGTGTTTTTTTTCCTTTCCTCTCTCTCCCGGAAACCCCTGGAAAAAACACTGGGGTTTTTCCCTTTTCCCTCCTCCCATTGCCTCTCCCCCCTGTGACCCTGGTTCCTGTTTGGGATTGGTCTTTTTTTCCCTTGATTTTTCCAGTGGCTCTTGGGATTTTGGTTTTTGCCCCAGCCTTTTTCCTAACTCCCTCTCCTTTTGCACCCCTTGCTTTTTCCCCTTTCCCAAAAATCCCTGGCCCTTCTTTTCAGGCGGGTAGGGCCCCTTAAACATTTTCATATCCCTTTTCCCTTTTTGTTTACAGCCTCTCAGTTCGTATGGTGTGTCTTTTCTGGTCACTTCCCCCCGAGACTTGCTTCGCCCCGTTTTCCTCAAATTTTTAGGACCTTTACCCCTGGCTAACTGCAGTTTCGAAATTGTGCCCCCCAAATTTTTCGTTCCTTTCCCAACCCCTTTTCCCCCTTTTTTAAAAGAGAGCTCTTTTCCATTTTTTCGAAAGCTCTCCTAATTTTTTTGTCCCTTTCCCTTTCTCACCCCTTTTTTCCCCTGCTCCTCCATCCATTTCCCCCTTTCCCCGTACCATTGTCCTGATCCCTGATTCCTTTCGAGTCCCAACCATTTTTTTTTTTTTTTTGTAAAAAGGGAAAATTTAAAAAGAAAAAAAGGGGGGGAGGGGTAGAGGGAGGGAGAAAAAGAGAGAAGGGGAGGGTTTAAAGGGGGGTAAAATGGGGGGGGGGAAAGGGAGGAGAGAGGGAAAAGGGAAAAAGAGGGGGGGGGAATGACAAGGGAAAAAAGGGGAGAGAGAAAAAAAAAAAAAAAAAAAAAAAAAGGGAGGGAGAGGGAAAAGGGGGGGGGAGAGGGGAGAGGGAAAAAGGGAGAAAAGGGGGAAAAGGGGAAAAGGGAGGAAGGGAGAGAGGAAGAAGGGGGGAGAGGAAAGGGGAGAATGGGGAGGAGAGAGAAAAGGTTTAGAGGGGGGAGAGAGAGAGAAGAGGGGAGGGGAGAAAAGGGGGAGGAAAAGAGAAGGAGAGAGGGGAGAGGGGGAGAGGGGGAGAGAAAAAAAGAGAGGGGAGAGAGAGAGAGAGAGAGAGAGAGAGGGGGGAGAGAGGAGAGGGAGAGAGGTGGGGGGGAAGGGGGGTTTTTGAGGGTCACTTCACAGGAAGGTGTTTAAATCCTGTTTATGGGGGGTGGGTGGCTTGTGTGTGTTGGGGTGGTGTGTGTGTGTTTAGTGTGTTTTGTTCAAAGTGTTTTTAATGTATCACCTATTTTGGTTGCAGGGGGCGGTCCTAGCTCCTGGCCCCGCCTCTTCACCCGGGTTTTACTAGACCCCCCCTCTCCCCACTCCATGGGGCTTTATCAAAACCTTTGTCTTAAAACTGTGTTTTGGGTTCCCCCTCCCCTACGTCATTTTCTAGGGGTATTCCCCTGCCTTTTCAACTTTTATGATGGAAAAAAATACTTCCAAATATCTTTTCTGACTTTATTTGTGTCTTCAACTTCCAAAGGGGGCCTCTTGTTTCTGGGTCCCCCCCTGGAAAAATCCTGCCTTGTCCCCTTGTCTATTCCACCGTATTTTTTTAAGTGTTATCATGTCTCCCCTGGGCCCTCCTGTCCCCAGTGCGTCAGGGCCGATTTCCCTTAAACTTTCTTCAAGGACATTCCCCCTTAAAATCGGAAACTAACCTTTTTGCAAACCTTTGTACTTTCTTAGTTTTTTGACGGTTTCTTTATCAAATTTCGGGTTTCCCCAAAAAAGGGGCTGCATACTCCCCGTATGGGGGCCCGGGCATCAAGGTGTTTCAGTTTTCTTGGGAAAGATTCCTTACTAAGTGTCGGAATGCTGTTCTAAAGGGTTTTCCCCGGGGGCCCAATTTTTGCTGCAGCAGTTATTGTTTTATGTGTGGTTTTGGGTGTGGTGTGTTTTGTGTGTGTGTGTGTGGGGCCCCATGTGTAATGTGGCCCCCCCCTTCTAAGTATTTTATACTCTAATAAATATTTAGTAGTTTAAAACCCGCTTTTCCCAAAACTACCAAAGTGATTCTAGCACTTATACTTTATTATTTAAAAAACAGAAAGTAATTAGGGGTTTTAAAAATTTTTTTTTTCTCAAGTTCTGGTGTGGGCGACGTACCCCACAGGGTTCCCCTCGCTAGGGTGCTCCTCCTAGTCAACCCCTATCTTCACCTTATCTATGCTTTTTCTGCTCTAATTCTGGTAATAACTTGCAGGAGTTGGGGTGATAGTATCTAAAGTGACGCAAGACCAGGATTTTAGAAAACCCCCCAAAAAAACCCCAACGGGAGTGAACTTAACTGGCGGGGATGCGATGACAAGTTGCCAGAGGGTGAGACGTAGTGTTGTAACAAGCCCTTTTATCACTATTTTTTAAAAAATTTTTCACCCCGGGTTTTTTATAAAATATGCTCTTTCATCCCGTGGCCTCAAAGTATTATGATGAATTTTCCCTTTACTTATATTGGAAAAACACTTACATTCGGGGGTTTTCACTTTATATGTAAAAATGTCCCCACAACTGTTGTGAAGTCCCAAAGGGTTTTAGCAGGCCTACTGGGCCCCCTTCCCTTGTTAAAAATTTTTATTTTTTTTTCCTTTTTACTTTGGGTTATTAAAAATTTTTCACTCTCACTGTTTGGTGGGGCCCCCCATTTCACTTTTTTATCCCAAACTCCCGAAATTTTTTGAAAAACCCGCTTCCCCAAAATCACTTGAATCCCTTTTATATTTTTAATTTTGTGTAGCAACAAAAAACTTACTAGGCCCCCTTTAAATTTTTTTACACTTTTAAAAATTTTAAAAAATTTCGGCTTCCCTGACTTTTTTTTTTTCTAATAACTCTGGTCATCACTCGTAGGATTGTTTATGACGGGTTTTCACTACCCCGTTACTGCCCCCCAGCAGTTACTGCACGACCCCTTTAAAAAACCCCTTTAAAATTCTCGGGGCCTTTTGAAACCCCCGTTTTGCTGCTGGGCCGTGTGTGTTTTGTTGGGGTTGAGGCTTGGGAGAACCACAAACGTCCGGAGGGGAAAAGGGGTTCATTTTTTTCTGTTTCACTAGGTTTTTTTTTTATTTCTGTTTTCCTAGGCTCGGAATAACCCAAATTCTTTTAAACGACCCCGGGCCCAAAATTTGTCATAATATATAGAAAAAAACATTCCCTTTGACAAAAAAAAAATTTATTTAAAAGTTTTCTTTAAATTTCTATAATTTTTTAAAATTTTTAAATTCCCATTTTAAAGATTTAAATTTTTGGGAAATTTTTAAAAAAAAGTTCAAGTGAAGGAAAAATTTACTAATTTTTTAAAAATATTCAAAATGAGTGCATGTTTCACGTGGAAAAAGGGAAAAATACTGTAAACCCATATATAATATTTTACCCCCAAGTTTAAACCCTTAAAAATCAATATACTTATAAATGGAACTGAAATATTTTCTGTTAGGTTGGGCCCGGTGGGGTTTAAGTCTCGCTTAAAACGGGTTTAGGGGCCGGGTTCGATTCTCAGCCAGATTTGAAAAAATTTGGGCGGTTTCTTTCCACCCTTTTTCTATGTTCCCCATCAGTTTAAAAAAGGGGACCCGGGTGTTAGTCGGGTGGTGTGGGGCGCATCCTGGGACCCTGAACCCAAGGAGGCCTGGTCACGACCGGGCCCCGGGGGGTTTTACCCCCGGAAAATCCTCCAAATAAAATCCAGATAAAACCCCCGGTAAACGCCGGGCATTTTTTTTGTGGCAACGTTTCGCTCTCCCGGAGCTTTGTCAAAAGGGGTATTTTTGACCTTGGGGGTGAATAGGTACAAGCAGGGCCCTTGTACCCTCACGAGTCAAAAGGCTCTAAAACCCCCATTAACCAAGGTAAAACCACACACACATTTCCACACACAAACACCCACACACACACAACACACACACACCAAAACCCCACACACACACCACAACACTTTCATTTCATACTCATTTACTCCACTTGTAACCGAGAGAAAAAATTTGGGAAAATAAATTGATCGCGGTTTTCAAACCCCTCGAGTGGCTTTTTTTTTATGCAAAAATTTTGAATTTTAAAACACGTGAGCTGGATTTTAAAAAGTACGCCCCTTTAAATTTTTCTCTCTCCTCTTTGCCACGTTCAGAAAAACCAGTGGGTTAATTGTTTGGGTGCCCTTGGGGTCCCCCCCCGTGGGGGGGGTGGGGGTGAAGAGGCAGGAGGCCCGGCAGGCAGGCAGGCAGGAGGCAGGCAGGCAAGCAACAGGAAAGGGCAAGCAGACAAGCCAAAAGAAGGGGGACAAAAAAGCAGGCAGGGGAGGGGAGGGAGGCAGACACGGAAATTGTTAAAAATGGGAAAGGCCCGGGAAAGGGAAAAGGGTGATGTGAAAAAGGGTACCAAGACAATTTTTTTATTCAGCCCAAAACGATACATCAACCGTGCTGCAAACCCCAATTTATGAACAGCTACAACAGCGAGAACAAGAGCTAAACATATTTCCCTATCATATTTTTTTCACGCGGATGGAGCTCAAAAAGTGTTAAAATGAGCTTGGGGGACTTCTTTAGAAAAATCCCAAAATGGTGGGAGGGGTGAAAAAAGAAGGATGCGAAGGAGACAAAGTCCCCGGGGGGTCAAGGTTTTGAGAGAAAACTATCAAAAAAAGCAGTTGGCCAGCGACAGCAAACCACTTTCACGTTGGGGCCCTTTGGGGAATTTCTTGAGGGGAGATGATCAGTTTTGTACAAAACAAATGGTCGTTCACGTGGTTTTTCATTGTCTGTTTTCCGCATATATAATGGTTATAATTTTAAACCAAAAAATTTTTAAAAGGGGGGGAGTGGTAAGCCAGTGGAAGGCCTCGGTCAGATAACCAAAAGCTCCAGCTGCGGGTCATCATATGATTAAGACCCGCGTCAGGAAACGTTTGTCCTGTTTCCTGACGAACCTTACCTAACCTAACCTGTGTCTGAACAAACAATATCTCTACGGGATCAAGTTCTTAAATTTCATCCCACAAGTGCTGTCTATGAGGGTTTAGTGCTCACCAAGCAACACTAAATAATATAAAATAATAATGGTGTTCTCATTTACTGTCAGTGTGAGTGAAGTCAACTCACAAGCAAAGCCAACTCACAGGTGAAGCCAACTCGCAAGCAAAGCCAGTTCACAGGTGAAGCCAACTCACAAGCAAAGCCAGTTCACAGGTGAAGCCAACTCACAAGCAAAGCCAGCTCACAGGT
Organism: Cherax quadricarinatus; assembly: GCF_026875155.1. Taxonomy (NCBI): domain Eukaryota; kingdom Metazoa; phylum Arthropoda; class Malacostraca; order Decapoda; family Parastacidae; genus Cherax; species Cherax quadricarinatus. The sequence goes on along the minus strand of NC_069465.1, from coordinate 398,113 downwards.
GAAGCCAACTCACAAGCAAAGCCAGCTCACAGGTGAAGCCAACTCACAAGTAAAGCCAGTTCACAGGTGAAGCCAGCTCACAAGCAAAGCCAGCTCACAGGTGAAGCCAACTCGCAAGCAAAACCAGTTCACAGGTGAAGCCAACTCCAAGCAAAGGGCCAAACTCACAGGTGAAGCCAACTCACAAGCAAAGCCAGCTCACAGGTGAAGCCAGCTCACAAGCAAAGCCAGCTCACAGGTGAAGCCAACTCGCAAGCAAAGCCAGTTCACAGGTGAAGCCAACTCGCAAGCAAAGCCAGCTCACAGGTGAAGCCAGCTCACAAGCAAAGCCAGTTCACAGGTGAAGCCAACTCGCAAGCAAAGCCAGTTCACAGGTGAAGCCAGCTCACAAGCAAAGCCAGCTCACAGGTGAAGCCAACTCACAAATGAAAGTGACCCAGCTTAGAACTGAGAGAGAGAAAACAACTCTTCTGGTCGACCTCGAACTTTTAGGGTCTTGAGTGTGTTCCTGGAGGGAAGGTTCTCAATGTTACTGGTCTCCTTAAGTCCCAGTTGGCCAATTTTATTAAAGAAATTGTGATGTTGATTTCCATTCAGTAACTAAAGAATGCTTCTTCTGGTCGGTTTCTTACCAGGGCAAAAGGATGGAGGTTGTTAAGAATGTAGGGAAAGTGGATTTTTTTTTTAAACTTTGGTACTGAAAAAAGCCCTAAATCAGATGGAGGGAGGGGGGTGAGACGCCGTCGAAATTTTGAATATTTTCGGTTTTAATGTGAGGAAAAATACATACATTGGCTATGCATATCCCAGGTATGTATTAATTTAAAATTTTTATATATATATAATTATATTATATATATATATATATTATATATATATATATATATATATATATATACATGTTAAAATGTCAATGTGGGGTGATATCTCAGCCTTATAAGTCTTCTTCTGTTCTATTATTTTTACAGGTCCTTGATAATGTGAGAAATCAAGAAAAGCAATAGTAATTTCACTATTTTTTTTCACAATGGCTATTTTGTTTGCTTTTTATGTGTATGTTGTGAGTGTGGTGTGTGTGTGTGTGTGGTGTGTGTGTGTGTGTGTGTGTGTGTGTGTGTGTGTGTGTGTGTGTGTGTTGTTTTATGTGTGTGTGTGTGTGTGTGTGTGTACATAAATATTGTACTCACCTAATTGTGGTTGCAGGGTCGAGACTCAGCTCCTGGCCCCCCCTCTTCCCCTGATCGCTACTGGATCCTCTCTACTCTCTGCTTCCTGGAGCTTTGTCTACTCTTCTTTAAAACTATGTATGGTTCCTGCCTCCCCTACTTCACTGGCTAGGCTATTCCACTTGTGACAACTCTTGACTGAAGAAATACTTCCTAACGTCCCTGTGGGCTCGTCTGAGTCTTCAGCTTCCAAATTGTGACCCCTTGTCCCTGTGTCCCCTCTCTGGAAAATTCCTATCTCTGTCCCCCTTGTCTATTCCCCGCAGTATTTTGTATTTCGTATGTGTGTGTGTGTTGGTGTGTGTGTGTGTGTGTGTGTGGTGTTGTTGGTGTTTGTGTGTGTGGTGTGTGTGTGTGTGTTGTGTGTGTGTGTGTGTGTGTGTTAGGGGGGGAGAAAATTCTCCAAAAATGGGGTATCTCTCGCCCCCTCACCCTCTGGGGGGATTTAGCCTCTGGAATGGCTGTGGACTTTTCCCTTTCCTCGAAAACATTTTAGAGGAAATATGTTGTTTCATACGTCACGAGGGCCCCCCTCCCCTTGAAAAGGTTTTGATCAAAACACGAGGGTTTAAACAGAGTAACCCTCTTTTTTTCATAAAGGAAAAATTAAGAGGAAACCTCCCCCAACTGGCTTACAAGTCGGGGACATGTGTTTTAGGTACGGTAAACAACAAGGAAAAAATTTTCTGGGGTTTTCCTTTTTGAAATTTGGTTTTAAGGAAAAAAGCAAGCTGAACTCAGTTTTTTTTGTGCGGACGGTGAAGGGTGGGCCGGGAGCGGGAGACAAACTAGGTTGAATTCAGATTCACAGCGTGAACGTCAAAAATCCCTGCTGGAACAAAAAAATAATGACGGGGGTGCGGAAACCCTGAAATAGTCAATCCTAAAAAACTAGTTTTAAAAAGGAAAACACGAGTGTAACCCCGATAAGTTAAATTTGTGTCGCGTATGCATTCAGGTTTATGAACAAGGGGAAAAGTATCACCCTATAGCGAGGAGGACAAATACGCTCAGTGCAGCCATCAAGACAAAATCCGGGGTCACACCCCCCCTAAACAAACTGGGGAAAAAATTTTGGTCATTTTACAATACCCAGTTAAGTCCAGCCACACCCACATCTAATTACGTTAGCTGCAGCTAATAGGTAGAGGTGAAACTTGACTGGAATTACCAATAGATCCCGTGACGCCTAATGATTCACCCAAACCAAGTATCAGAAGACAAGTGAAATGCTGATATATACGCTCCTCTGGGGCAAATTATAAGAATAACTCGCTTCTTAATCAACAGCCACTGTGGACACTGAGACGGCACCCCGAAGGGTTTTCCAGGGAGAGGCTGCTGTTACAGGATAAGTAAAGCTTGTCTTATGTTTGTTTCATGCAGGAAAGTGTATTTATGTAACCAGGTCTCCACATGTGTCTGTACACCCCCCAGCAGTAAGCAGACTAGCTACCTTCCCTCCCTCGTTACCATGTACTATGGTCATTAATCTTGATCCTGATTGCTCTCAATTGGCCTCTTAATCTCACTTGTGACTGTCTCACAAACTCCCTCACTAGGGAATCCCTCGTCATGGAAAACGTTTAAGTAACCTCTTTGTCTTGTATTCCACGGTGTGTCCCTACACGTCCCCATCGTTGTACGTAAAAGTGTAGGAGTATTGAATGGTGTATATCAAAGTGATTAATAATAAAAGACTAAGACAATGAGTGTATAACTTCACCCTTCTCCCCTAGAGTAATTAATTTTTGGTTCGAGCTTACCCACAGGAAGTAGCTTAATTGATTCAAACATCTTTGTGAGGGTATAAGGAGCTCAGTATCCCTGTTTACGGAGCTTTAGCTAACATTTTTTAGGTTAGCTTAGTTTAATATTGTTATGCACCCCATAACTGTACTGTGGGTGGCAGTCAAAGATAAGTCACTTTGTCTTGACTTTTTTTTTGGGGGGGGGGGGGGGTTATCCTAGGAAATTTACACATATGTTTTTATGCAAAACAACCACTGAATGAATAGTGAAATTCCAAGCGCTTTCGTGAGGGGCTCTTGATTTAGGGAATTGGATCTGTGTTCCAGTTCCCCGAATTAAGCCTGAATGCCTTCCACATCCCCCCCCCCCCAGGCGCTGTATAATCCTCCGGGTTTAGCGCTTCCCCCTTCATTATAATAATAAAAATAATACCTAAATATTAACTTACACATAAGTGGTCCAAGGATTGGACCGTAAAGTTGTGACAGCTAAACAAGTACAATATAACACAAATTTTAATGCTAACATTATTATAATCATGGGGGAGCGCTAAACGCGCAGGGAGGGATGGAAGATATTCAGGCTCAATTCAGGGAACCGAAGCACAGATTCAATTCCCTAGATCAAGAGCCCCTCATCAGCCTCAAGGAAACTCCCTTGATGGGTTGAATGTTTACGATGATCTTATTTATTAACATAACTCAAAATGTGATAAGTGATAAGTTAGGGAACACGTGGGGTGACCTGACGTGGGGTGACCTGACGTGGGGTGACCAGACGTGGGGTGACCAGACGTGGGGTGACCAGACGTGGGGTGACCAGACGTGGGGTGACCAGACGTGGGGTGACCAGACGTGGGGTGACCAGACATGGGGTGACCAGACGTGGGGGGACCAACGTGGGTGAAAGGCTACGTTTTTCCTGAAAAAAGGGGGACCATACGTTAATAAATACATTAAAAGACTGGGGTAAAGACTGGGGTACCCCAAATGGGGGGCCCAAATGGATTACCAGTTTGGGGGGCCAGACTTACCACGTGGGGTCCAGACATTCCAAGTGGGGTCCAGACTTTATCCAGTGGGGTCCTAGACTTATTTCCAGTGGGGTCCTAGACTTATTTCCAGTGGGGTCCTAGACTTATTTCCAGTAGGGTTCTTGACTTATTTCCAGGGGATGCACCTGCAGCAAGGAAAACCTGTATGACTGTTGCGACTGAAAGGAGGCTACAACTCGGTGGGGGTATTAAACTTAAATATCACAGAAAAAAGGTGGGAGGAAGGGAGAGGGAGGATGGGAGAGGGAAGGAAGAAGATAGGAAGTCCTTGCTCTCTCTCTTTCTCTCCCAGGAGTCGTAAAATAAGCGACCACAACAACGCACCATCCAAGCAAGATGGGTGTCCCGGGGCTCTGAAATATATAACTCCTTAAACGCCCCCTTGTACCAAGTCGATGTACCAGACCTGAACCGCGTATCGTAACAAGTACCGGACCCCTAAAATGTATACCGTCACGTGTACCAAACCCAAAAATACGTACCATCCTTGTACTAAGTGTGGTACGTATTTTAGGATCTGGTACTTGGCTTATGAATAACCCCTTTAACATTCCCCTTACTCCTTCCCATTTCCCCTTCCTTCTTTTTTATTCTCCTTCCCTACCCTGTTCTCTCCTTCCATAAAAATGAAACATAGTTGGGAATTCTGTCATTGTTGCTTGTTTCATTTCATTTATGTGTCATTGACTCCAATGTCGTTGTTGCTGTTAATAATAATAATATAATAATAATAATAATAATAATAATAATAATAATAACAACAATGAGTTTGTTGGATCCATCAAATTAATTCTTTGTCTTCTCGTGTATAACACAAGCCATCTATCCATAGCCTGCCAAAAATAGATATCCCTTATTTCTTTTCGAGACAAAATAAAAATATAATTTTTCTAATAAGCACAAAATATAATTATCTCCATTGAATAAACCAGTGAATATTTAAAACTTGTCATTATAAATGCGATCTTACTGGATAAGTTACACTAAATAATAATAATATTAATAAAATAATAGTATAATATTAAATAATAATAATAATAATAATAATAATAATAATAATAATAATAATAATAATAATATTATATAACTGAAAGATAACACAGATACGTTAAGAAAAAAAAATGATTTAGAATATATATCTTAAAGTATAATTAGCATTTTATTACAGTGTGGATTCTCCTGGGAGGTGCTTTGACACCGGTAAATGGGAACTTGATCCAAGGAAATAGAACTACCTTCCTCCTCCTCCTACGATGAAACCTGAATGTTTCTTAATTTCTTGTTCAGGCGCTGTTTGACTCCTATGGGTTTAGTGCTCCCCCATTCACATGTGCTAGTAGACACTATCTCTATAGTACACTTCAACGGTTACTCCAGGTCACACCCACCATTAATACCAACAGTATTAGTGAACAGGTTAACGGTTACTCCAGGTCACACCCACCATTAATACCAACAGTATTAGTGAACAGGTTAACGGTTACTCCACGTCACACACCCACCATTAATACCAACAGTATTAGTGAACAGGTTAACGGTTACTCCAGGTCACACACCCACCATTAATGTCAACAGTATTAGTGAACAGGTTAACGGTTACTCCAGGTCACACACCCACCATTAATGTCAACAGTATTAGTGAACAGGTTAACGGTTACTCCACGTCACACACCCACCATTAATACCAACAGTATTAGTGAACAGGTTAACGGTTACTCCAGGTCACACACCCACCATTAATGTCAACAGTATTAGTGAACAGGTTAACGGTTACTCCAGGTCACACACCCACCATTAATACCAACAGTATTAGTGAACAGGTTAACGGTTACTCCAGGTCACACCCACCATTAATACCAACAGTATTAGTGAACAGGTTAACGGTTACTCCAGGTCACACCCACCATTAATATCAACAGTACCAGGAAGAACAACTCACAGTAAGACCCACAGAGCGGTGGTAGGGATAGTTGAGTGCTAACAATACCAGGTCAACATTGCCAGAGATCCTGAGGTATTTGTTCATGAAGGTTAACTGCTGTTTAGAGTCACAAGTAACCAGAAAGCAATCTGTTAAAGCCCACTCATAGTGGTCAATCAACTTCATACCTCTCTCTCCTGGTTCTCTCCAGCGTCTAATTCTATTTAATGGTTATAATCATGACCATAATTTTTAAAGGGGGGGGAGGGGTAAGCAGTGGAAGGCCTCGGTCAGATGACCAAAAGCTCCAGCTACGGGTCATCATATGACTAGAGACCCGCGTCAGGAAACACGTGTCCTGTTTCCTGACGAACCTTACCTAACTTAAACATCTCCAGCCCCAGCTCTTCTCTTCTTAATTTTGTTACCATTTTTATTGACCTGTGGTCTAACCAAGAAAATAATACGTTGATAATAAGTAAAAAAAATATAAAAATGATACATAGATTGAATATGACCAATTTATATAAAAACAAATACACGTGAGAACTGATGGAATGTGATAAAAATGGAAAAGCCCAATAAAGCGTAAAAAAATGGACGAGTGTAATGGTAGAGAAGTTATTTGACAGCTGTCAGTCAGGTGTCAGGACGATGGGAGGGTAGAGGAGAGGTAGAGGTGGGAGAGAGACAGGGACTTCTCTTCCTCCTCCCTTCCCTCTCTTCTCTCTCCCATAGCTTTCACTCGTACCTGTCATCTGTCACAAACAACAATGATTGCTCACACATTCTCACTCAGTTTCTGACATACTTTTGTTTGTAAATATTTGTATCTGTGAGCTAACTGTTATAAACGGAAATGATCTTTGTTGGGTTATTAAAAAGATCCTTTTTGGCTTTCGAAATGCTATTTAAGATATGATTCCTTTATCGAGTAATATAGAACGGTAGTATTAAGGAATTTATTATTGCAATATACACTTCCATATTATAAGTTACACACACACATACATATATATTTTATATATATATATTTATATATATATATATTATATATATATATATATATATATATATATATATATATATGTATATATATATATAATGTGTGTGTAAGTACATTAGTTATGAGCTACATCAGTTACTAGAAGTGTTAAAAGAAAGCCCAAGAGCTACCAATCGACCCAAGGAGACATAATTCGGTAATTATACACCTTTCCCTTTCTACCCACGACTACACGCCCTTACTACACATATCCACTACACACCGCCATGACTTACCTTCATAACACACCACTACACGCCTCTACACCACTACACACCACTACAAAGCACCACATACCACAACAACACCAGAGCGTCTGCTCTGTCTTATACATCCTGTGTCAAAGTCAAAATTTTAGGGTCGACGTGAGAGGCATAAAAGTTAAGAGGCACTGTTAGTGTCTGCTCTATGAAGGATAGGCTGGGCGTGTATGTTCTCTGCGTGTGTGTGTTTTATGTGTCCGCGGTGAATGCTACCCACCCGTCTGGCCTTCCTAAGCAGAAGCAGAGGCAGGAGTCTGGTCTACCTAAGAAAAGGACAAACAGGAGTCTGGCCTATCTAAAAAGAAGACAAAGAGAATCTTGAATACCTAAGCAGATGCAGATAAGTTAGAAGTCTAGATATAGGCACAAGAAAGACAGGAAGTAAAACATTCACAAGAGAGATAAATACTGTTCCTCTGACGAACGTAAACAAAAGCAGGCAAGGAATCTGGCATACATAGGTAGAGAGAATACGGAAAACGTAATGGTAAGCAGAATATGGAGATCGTAAGCATAAGTAAATAAGAGCCTAGTGAATATAATCCTGCGAAATCAGAGGAAGAGTATACACATAGCAAAATGCGTATGACGTGACATTAGCATTAATTGTCATTTAGCAACCTAAACACGGAAGCATTCAATATGTTCTGCACCAACACTTACATGGGCTAGGAAAAAAATATCAGCGAAAAAATCAGAAATGCCTCAGCAATTTCAAGTGCTTATATACACATCTTCAGATGAGTGAAGGTGCACCAATATGCACATAAAGCTCTCAAATATTTCTGCTCTTCCAAAGTGGTATTTTTTTCATACTAGCAGTCACGCGTTTTATTGCAATTTTTTCCTCTTACATGGGACATGCGCGACACCAACTATGGAATTTGCTGCGTAGTCCGTGCACTTCTAGAATTAAAAATGACAGTGAATGACTTTCTTGTGTTGGTTAGACATAATGTTTGTCAGAAAAAAAGGGCAAGTGTTTCTTGATGCGAGTCTTTAAAAATATTGGTTATGATAATTACTCATTTTATTCAAATATTCTTCATTGAAGCCATTTTATCCACTTCTCCGAGGCCATGGGTCCCACAATTTACACCAGAGGTGGACCCCATCCATATAATATATATATATATATATATATAATAATATTATATAATAATATATATATATATATAATATATATATATATAATTAATATATAAAAGCTTCGTTTTTAATATTAATTTACAGCTATCATACATTTCATTGTATGAGGGAGGGCTCGACACCATGCCCAGCCCTTCTAGGGTAGGGTAGGTGCCTAAGCCCGAGCTTGCAGCTCACAAGCCTGTCATTCCCATTAGCCCCCTGTGGGCGGGGATGGCAGACCAGAGAAGCTTAGCTTCTCCCTACAAGAAGCTAGGCCTGGGGACAGTTGGTCCCTAAGATGAGGGGTACTTGTACCTCCTCCCATGGGAGACTTAGGTCTCAGACACTCCCTAAAGAGGGAACAAAGGCCGAGCCACCACTTGGAAAAGGCCCGGGCCGGGAGAATACCGGCGAATCTTTAATAATAATAATAATGAGGGAGGGAAATATTATAGTTACCCACAAATATAAGCAGAAAATTTAGATGAAATCATAGAGGCTTTTAGCAGTGCATTTATTAACTGGTGAGAGGCTTGGGAGTGATATCAAAGTGCGGCTCCTAGCCAGTTGGAGGCCAGCAAAGAGAGTCATTATTGACTGATATGAGAGTGTGGCCTCCCAGTGGAGCCTCTCAACCAACCTCCGATAAGAACCATCAGCCAAGTGGAAGATAATAAACTTAGCGATAGTGTAGTCGTCTAGAGCAATTTTGTGCCCAGGAAGGACGCCAATTATCCAATTTTTCTTCCATAAACAAATATAGAAAATATATATATATATATATATAATATATATATATATATATATATATATAAACACTTGATTATGCTGAAGAGACTCGAAAAACCTAACGAACCTTAAGGAAGGTAACGCAGTGATTACCAATCTACCTCACACTGACCAATATTTGGGTGTACATGCGTACACGTTTGATCCAAGGCAGCCCAGCTTTCAGGAAGAAGGCTTACAGCTTTTCATCTCATCCCTGCATGCATCAGCCTTACTAAGATTTTGAACAATGCAAGGAATTCGCGAGAGCATCGCAATATACACAAACACTGATCTCAGGCTGAAGGAGCTCGAACCCTAGAACCCTTAGAACAGGTACTGCGTAGTGTGGTAGATTGGTACACTGCGTATCAACTGTCTACGGTTCGTAGTTAGTCTCCTTCAGCCAGAATCATGTTTTGTGTATATTTTCGCATCTCTCAGCGAATATCCATGCAATATATATATATATATATACATGCACTTAAATAAACCTTCAATCTACATTACTAGTATTCCATCGACACCATGCCCAGCCCTTCTAGGGTAGGATAGGTGCCTGAGCCTGAACTTGCAGCTCACAAGACTGTCATTCCCATTAGCCCCCTTGGGGTGGGGATGGCAGACCAGAGAGGCCGAGCTTCTCCCTACAAGAAGCTAGGCCTGGGGACAGTTGGTCCCAAAGATGAGGGGGTACTTGTACCTCCTCCCATGGGAGACTTAGGTCTCAGACACTCCCTAAAGAGGGAGCCAAGGCCGGGCCACCACTTGGAAAAGGCCCGGGCCGGGAGAATACCGGCGAATCTTTAATAATAAATAATAATAATAATAATAATAATAATGATAATAATGATAATAACAATAATAATATTATTATTATTATAATCAAAAAGAAGCGCTAAGCCACAAGGAATATACAGAATAATAATAATAATAATAATAGTATTAGAATATTTTGACTAGTGTTACATGCCGTCTTGACCCTCGTGCTTTGTAAGAAATGAGAATTATTTACTGAATTTAACCCCTCAAGGAAGGTTCCTTGATGTTGGTGAGGGGCTCTTGATTTAGGGAATTGGATCTGTGCTCCAGTTCCCCGAATTAAGCCTGAATGCCTTCCACATCACCCCCCCCAGGCGCTGTATAATCCTCCGGGTTTAGCGCTTCCCCCTTGATTATAATAATAATAATTTACTGAATTTAAGTTGTGTGTTTCTACATTTTTCTTTTTTTGTGCGTGTACATTCATGTCTCGCTCTGCGTATTTGTTTCTTTACATAATCCTGTTTTGCTTTATATTTTCGAATCTTAATTTTTTCCTCTATTGATATGTCTGCATATACTAATTAATTACATTTATTCACGTGGCTATATATATTAATGTGTACACATATATTAATATTAGCTTTTAAAGAGGTGGAGTGGTAAGCCAGTAGAAGGCTTCGGTCAGATGACCAAAAGTTCCAGCTGTGGGTTATCATTTGACTAACACCCGCGTCAGAACACATCCTCTGCTGTTTCCTGGCAAACTTACCTAATTTATAATACATTCTTGTGTTTATAAGTATATTCATACATTCACATTCAGTTACTCATACTTTTTAGCGTCTTCACATTTAGTTACGTCACTTAAAGAATGTAAGTCAAGAGGAGACATAATCACGACATACAAAGTACTCCAGAACACAACATGGCAAACAAGAACAGAACTGAACATATACAGGAATTTGAAGAAGTTTTTCTCAACTATTTTTTTTAGCCTAGTCTTTCCTCGTTCTATTCACTGAACACTTAAGGTCAATGCTTCGTTGAATAAATTTTTCGTTAAAAGTAAATTCTGCAAAAGCACGTCTTATAAGTTCACTGAAATCAGTAATAATGACACAGTAAAACACTTAAAAAAAATTTCTACTAATACGCTTATTAAATGTTTTTCACTTAGCCTCATTGGAAGAAATGAATTTACTGCTTGAATGACAAATGAACTTTCAGCGATTATTTTTTTGCTGAGTGCCCCCTCTCACACCTTCTACTTAAATTTTAGTAAAGGGGCATTGCCCCCCAGTTACGAATCACTGGTCCAGGTGCCTGAGGCCATGGACACACACACACAACACACAACACCACACACACACACAACACACACACACACACACACACACACACACACCCCACACACACACACACACACACAACACACACACACACCAATTCCTGGAATCAAGAGCGTTTTGCCACCAACACGGCACCTCCATTATAAACTCAAGGTAAACTTTAAAAAAAAATAATCTTTGGAAACATATGGTAAACTATTAATAAATCTTATTTAGAAACACAAGGTAAACTATTAATATATCTTATTTAAAAACACAAGGTAAACTATCAAATTTTTTTGAGATACAAATTACTATTATAAAAATGTCTTAGTTACAAATGTAAGGTAAACTATTTTTTATTTAGAAACAAGGTAAACTATTATAAAAATATAGTTACAAATATATATAAGGTAAACTATTAAAAATCTTTAGGAACACAAGGTAAACTATTATCAAAAAATCCTATTAATTACAAATGTAAGGTAAATTATTAAAAAATCTTATGTAGCATATATGAGGTCAGGCCACAATGGAAGCTGGATATAAAGCCTGGGTAGCTATGATATAAATCTTGGTTATGTTCTAGATAGTGCCTGCACAGGGTCAATACTAGTGGACCGGAGGGGTACCCCGGGACTGTTGGAGGTGAGAGTGTACCGGGAGTGATACTTTTCTGAAGGAACTGGTGAACACAATACTGGTGTACCTTTTTTCACCACAAGCAGCTGGTGAAAGTGTTACTGGTAGATGTGGAAGTAGTCTTAGGGGACTGGGATATGTATAGCTATACCAGGAGCACCGCTAACCGGTGCGTAGATAGGTTATTAGGTTTGTCAGGAAACAGAACAAGTGTTTCCTAACGTGGGTCTTAGTCATATGTTGACCCACAGCTGGGCTTTTGGTCATGTGACAGAGGCCTTCCGCTGGCTTATCGTTCCACCTTTATTTTTCAGATTAATATTTACTTCACTGCCGGGAGTCTACCTACCTACCTAACTGGAGGTTATTCCGGGGATCAACGCCCCCGCGGCCCGGTCCACGACCAGGCCTCCCGGTGGATCAGGGCCTGATCAACCAGGCTGCTAATGCTGGCCGCACGCAATCCAACGTACGAGCCACAGCCCGGCTGATCCGGCACTGATTTTAGGTATCTGTCCTGCTCTCTCTTGAAGGCAGTCAGGGGTTTATTGATAATTCCCCTTATGCTTGGTGGGAGGCTGTTGAACAGTCTTGGGCCCCGGACACTTATGGTGTTTTCTCTTAGTGTACCAATGGCGCCCCTTCTTTTAATTGGGGGTATTCTGCATCGCCTGCCCAGTCTTTTACTTTCGTAGGGAGTGATTTCTGTGTGCAGATTCGGGACCATTCCTTCCAGGATTTTCCAAATGTAGATTATGATATATATCTCTTGCGTTCCAACGAGTACAAGTCAAGTGCTTCCAAGCGTTCCCAGAAGCTAATGTGCTTATGCTAATGAAGCTGTGTGGCTTGGCATCTCTCATTTTGAACGTTCTCATTATCCATCCTATCATTTTCTTTGCACTTGTGATCGTGGCACTGTTGTGATAATTGAAAGTGAGATCCTTAGACATTACTATTCCCAGGTCGCTTACATTATTTTTCCGCTCTATTGTATGGCCAGATTTTGTAGTATACTCTGTTCTAGTTATTATCTCCTCCAGTTTTCCATAACGGAGTAGTTAGAATTTGTCCTCATTGAACATCATATTGTTTTCCGTTGCCCACTGGAAAACTTTGTTTATATCTTCTTGGAGGTTAACCGCGTCCTCAACAGATGAGTCTCGTGCAGATCCTAGTATCATCTGCAAAGGATGATACGGTGCTGTGGTGTATATCTCTATAGGATGGGGGCGAGTACTGTGCCTTGTGGAACAGAACTCTTCACTATGGTAGCTTCCGATTTAACTCTGTTGACCACTACTCTGTGTTCGATTTGTTAGGAAGTTGAAGATCCATCTTTCCACTTTTCCAGTTATTCCTTTAGCACGTATTTTATGAGTTATTACGCCATGATCGCATTTGTCAAATGCTTTTGCAAAGTCTGTGTATATTACATCTGCATTCTGATTTTCTTCCAGTGCATCCAAGGCCATGTCATAGTGATCCAGTAGTTGTGAGAGGCAGGAGCGACCTGCCCTGAACTCATGTTGCCCTGGACTGTGCAGATTTTGGGAATCCAGGCGATTTACAATCCTGCTTCTTAGCACTCTTTCAAAGATTTTTATGATGTGGGACGTCAGAGCTGTTGGTCTATAGTTCTTAGCTAATGCTTTGCTGCCACCTTTATGGAGTGGGGTTATATCCGTTGTTTTAAGTGACTGTGGAATTTCACCCATGTCCAAGCTCCTCCTCCATAGTGTACTTAGGGCACGTGAGAGGGTTTTTAGTTTGACGAGAGGTTTTTATGCAAGTTCTCTAGTACTTAGTCTACCTGGAGGGCATTCCGGGGATCAACGCCCCCGCGGCCCGGTCCACGACCAGACCTCCCGGTGGATTATGCAATAGTAACAAATAAATTTTGAGGTAGTTACAAAGTCTATTCTTTTTTGGTAACCCTTAAAAATTAACGAAAATTAGCCGAAATGAATCTAACTTAGATTAGAAGTTAAATTCTAAGTTAGATTAGGTTGGACACTAAGGCTAGTTTTGTTTACCAAAAAAAAAAAAAGAATAACTTTCATACTGTTCTGACAAAATATAACTGAATATATTGCACATTCCATCTAATTTTACAGCATTTACATAATAAAATAAATCAGTCTTCAATAAAAATATTAGCCATTTATCATTATTATTCGTAAAAAAATGTCCTCATTTATTTTTAATTATCGTTCATGATAATAATAATAATAATTATTATTATTATTAACGCTAGTACCATCACCAGAGTAACCACAACTACCACCACCACAATTATCACCAGTACAAACTACCACAACTGTAACTACATCTTCCATCATCACTGTCTTCAACTTCCAAATGTGACCCCTTGTTGCTGTGTCCAATCTCTCGAACATCCTGTCTCTGTCCATCTTGTCAATTCCTCGTATGTATGTGTGTGTGTGTGTGTGTGTGTGTGTGTGTGTGTGTGTGTGTGTGTGTGTGTGTGTGTGTGCCTCCTCACAGTTACACATGTACGGCCAGGCTCGTGGTGACACATTTTACACGGTGAAAAAATTTTCCACTGCATTTTTAAAGTTTCTAAAAAGTTTTAACACTTTACACATTAATCACACTGTCAATGTATTTCTTTGACGCTAAATTCAAAGTCTCGCTATTTTCCCGTCACACGACTCTCTCTCTCTCTCTCACATTCTCTAGCTTCCTGATCTGCCCCTTTATTCTTCTTGTTTCCCCTTCCTTTACTGCATTACTTCTAGTTATTTTTCGTTTCTCATTCAATATAAGTGTTGCGGGAACATTTATTATTTTTTTATGGGGAGCGCTAAACCCGTACGGATTATACAGCTCCAGTGGAAGAGGGGGGAGGGGGATGGAAGGCATTCAGACATACACAAATAACCCGCACATAAAAGAGAGAAGCTTACGACGACGTTTCGGTTCGACTTGGACCATTTACAAAGTCACACTTTGTAAATGGTCCAAGTCGGACCGAAACATCGTCGTAAGCTTCTCTCTTTTATGTGCGGGATATTTGTGTATCGTTCCAGTCACGGTATTGTGCCTTTTTTTGTCATTCAGACATAATTCAGGAAAGTACAGAACAGATCCAATGTTTACAGACCTTGAAAACTTTCTCCAATTTAATCATCTTCGTATTCATTTTGTATCGTTTTGCTTCGTTTTCTTCTTCCCCATTCTCCACCTCGCCCTCTTCATCATCATCAATCATCATCTTCATTTTTTCCCCTCATTCTCCACCTCCTACTCACCCTAACCCTCATTTTCAGCTTTCTTCGCCTCCCTAATTCCATTTCTCTCCCTGATTTCAGCTCGCCCTCCTTCCCATGGTGTCAGTCACCCTTTCCTCCTTTCATCCCTTCCTCCTTCGTCCCATGGTGGCCGTCCCCCGTGGCTAGGAGGTAGGGTAGTCCCGCGTCGTAGGAGGTAAGGTAGTCTCCAGTGGCTAGGAGGTAGGGTAGTCTCCCGTGGCTAGGAGGTAGGGTAGTTCTCCCGTGGCTAGGAGGTAGGGTAGTCTCCCGTGGCTAGGAGGTAGGGTAGTCTCCCGTGGCTAGGAGGTATGGTAGTCTCCCGTTGCTAGGAGGTAGGGTAGTCTCCCGTGGCTAGGAGGTAGGGTAGTCTCCCGTGGCTAGGAGGTAGGGTAGTCTCCCGTAGCTAGGAGGTATGGTAGTCTCCCCAGCCTAAGGAGGTAGGCTAGTCTCCCGTGGCCAGGAGGTAGGTTAGTCTCCCGTGGCTAGGAGGTAGGTTAGTCTCCCGTGGCTAGGAGGTAGGGTAGTCTCCCGTGGCTAGGAGGTAGGTTAGTCTCCCGTGGCTAGGAGGTAGGGTAGTCTCCCGTGGCTAGGAGGTATGGTAGTCTTCCCCAGCCTAACGGGGTGTGGTAGTCTCCCCAGGCTAGGAGGTATGGTAGTCTCCCCAGCCTAAGGAGGTATGGTAGTTTCCCGTGGCTAGGAGGTATGGTAGTCTTCCCCAGCCTAAGGAGGTATGGTAGTCTCTCCAGGCTAGGAGGTATGGTAGTCTCCCCAGGCTAGGAGGTATGGTAGTCTCCCCAGCCTAGGGAGGTAGGGTAGTCTTCCTGGGGATATCGAACAAGCTATAATGTCAGTATGTATCTTGACATCTCCTAAAGTCGCAGGCCCAGCCAGAGCCCATAAATTGTCGGGGCCATTCTGTCGGAAATTTAGTCTTTCCTAATTGCCTCACGAAATGTGCTTTAAATACGACATATCTTTTCGGTTCATAGCTCCAGCGATGTGTGTATGTGTGTGTGTGTGTGTGTGTGTGTGTGTGTGTGTGTGTGTGTGTGTGTGTGTGTGTGTGTGTGTAACACCCACATCCTTCGCTTTGTTTGTTGACGTTCCGCTAGCAACTTGTACCATCAACAAAGCATTACATTTCCCAGTTGTACCTGGTTATCCAAGCATATTGAATGAAAAACATGGCAGATACTGGTATTGAATATGAAAGTGTGTGTGTGTGTTTCACTGTATATACAGTGTTTACTTTAATCCCTAATTTAAGTATTTAATGATTCTTAACTTACAGTGACCATGTGATATGTAATCTTATTGACCATCGTGTAGTGGATAAATTTTAAACTCCATTAACCAAGACATTTATCTTGTTTCCTGACAAATCTTACCTAAAGTGCAGCCTTAATGATCTTCGTGTGTCGATAAGATTTAAACCCAATTAACAAAACAACCAAGCAAATCTTTCCTTATGTAAAGTCTGTCTAGGAGGTGGAGAGCGCAACCAGGAAACGTTCAGTCCTGCACGATGATCACTTCATGTCAAGTTGTTTATTACTGCCATTCAATTTATCACCTTCTATTTGTATACCAACTGACACGCTATTAATGATTTCGTAAAGATCTAAGCGAGTGGCTGCCACGGTATTCAGCTCTTTAGTTGTTGCTGCCGAGACTTTTTTTTTTGAGAATTTGATGAAACTGATGTCGAGAACCATCAGAGAAAATTTCCTTGTCATGTTTCACGTTCGATAACAGCGCTGTTCGGATGTAGACTCTGTACACGTCTTAGTTTCCAACACAGCGTTGTGAACATTAAAATGGTATAAAATACCGACAGGTTGTTAGGTAAGACACATATGCAACAGTTAGGTATCTTTATTTCGAAACGTTTCGCCTACACAGTAGGCTTCTTCAGTCGAGTACAGCAAAGTTGATAGAAGCAGAAGATCTTGAAGACGATGTAATCAGTCTATCACCCTTGAAGTTTTGAGGTGGTCAGTCCCTCAGTCTGGAGAAGAGTATTGTTCCATAGTCTGAAGTGACAGGATGGAGCCTTATATACCGCCAGGAGGCGAGATATAGGCCACTAGTAGAGGTAAGAATGAAGTCGTTGTGAGATCAGGTCCCTCTCAAATCCAGCCATTCTCACTAGTAGAAGTAGTCCAAGTTGATTTCAAGTCTGTACCAAGATACCCTTGTGTTGCAGTGTCTGACAGAGTGAACATTAAAAATCAACTTGGACTACTTCTACTAGTGAGAATGGCTGGATTTGAGAGGGACCTGACCTCACAACGACTTCATTCTTACCTCTACTAGTGGCCTATATCTCACCTCCTGGCGGTATATAAGGCTCCATCCTGTCACTTCAGACTATGGAACAATACTCTTCTCCAGACTGAGGGACTGACCACCTCAAAACTTCAAGGGTGATAGACTGATTACATCGTCTTCAAGATTCTTCTGCTTCTATCAACTTTGCTGTACTCGACTGAAGAAGCCTACTGTGTAGGCGAAACGTTTCGAAATAAAGATACCTAACTGTTGCATATGTGTCTTACCTAACAACACAGCGTTGTTTCGTTTCCCAGAAATTTCTATTTTATTTTGAGCCACGATGCTGTTTATGGGAGAGTCAGGATTTTAGAGAATGAATATAAAGATCTAAGTGCAAAAATTAGAATAACAAGACTTCTGAAAAAGAAAAAAATCATTGAATAAACACTCCAGAACTAGTTTAGAAATTGGTTCTATTCATTGCTTAAACTCTTTGAATCGAGGGTTCGCAGTCTGATTCGAAAAGAATCTAAACCTCAGGTGACTTAAGATACATGGCTTCGAAGTCTGATTAGTACAGACTTCAGTTGGTAGCGCACTCAGCTCACACACTGAGGTCCGTGGATCGATCCCCGGTACGGGTGGAAACATTGGGGCTTGTTTCCTTAAGACACCTGTTGTCCCTGTTCACCAAGCAGTAAGTAGGTACCTGAGTGATAGTCACCTTACACCTACTATGCTTTTTCACCAAGCATTAAGTATCTGGATCTTAGTCACCTTACACCTGCCGTCACTGTTCACCTAGCAGTAAGTAGGTACCTGAGTGTTATTCATCTCACACCTGCTGTCCCTGTTCACCTAGCAGCAAGTAATCGACTGGTGTGGGTCGCATCCTGTGGGACAAAATTAACCTAAGTTGTGGGAAATGTTCTGCATAACCAGGGGCTTTCTATATAGTATGTCACTGATGTCAGCTAAGGTCTGTATAGGTTATATCACGTACTTGTAGAAACAATTATTATTATTATTATTATTATTATTATTATTATTATTATTATTATATTACTTTACGGGGAAGTGGAAAAGAATTCTTCCTCCGTAAGCCATGAGTGTCGTAAAAGGCGACTAAAATGCCGGGAGAAAGAGGCTAGTAACCCCTTTTCCTGTATACAATGATAACTGCAATAAGAAAAAAAAAGGCTTTATAAAACCGTTTCTTCTTTTTTTAGGTCACCTGGGCTTGGTGGGAGACTACCAGTGTTGAAAGAAAAAAATATATATTATACAAAGGAGGAGGTGGAGGATGTGGTGGAGGAGGATGTGGTGGAGGGGGAGGGGTGGAGGAGTATGTGGTGGAGGAGGATTTGGTGGAGGAAGTGGAGGAGTATGTGGTGGAGGTGGAGACCTCGGATATCTAGTTTAGAAGCCTAACTTAACAAAATTCAAAGCCTGATTAGAAATCTAAAGTCAGGAATTAAAAAAAAAAAAGATATAAACTTGTCTCAGATTCAAAATTTTTGACTCTGAATACACAGATTTGAAGGCTGATTTGGAAGGAAAACTGAAGTCTTTGAATAAATAAATTCAAGATGTGAATCTGAGTCAGTATTCACATCTTGAAACTTGATTCAGACGTTGTGTGTGAAGTTTGATTTAGATGCTGTTTGAAGCTTGATTCAGACGCTGTGTTTGAAGCCATGATTCAGATGCTGTGCTTGAAGCCATGATTCAGATGCTGTGCTTGAAGCCATGATTCAGATGCTGTGCTTGAAGCCATGATTCAGATGCTGTGCTTGAAGCCATGATTCAGATGCTGTGCTTGAAGCCATGATTCAGATGCTGTGCTTGAAGCCATGATTCAGATGCTGTGCTTGAAGCCATGATTCAGATCCTGTGCTTGAAGCCATGATTCAGATGCTGTGCTTGAAGCCATGATTCAGATCCTGTGCTTGAAGCCATGATTCAGATGCTGTGCTTGAAGCCATGATTCAGATCCTGTGCTTGAAGCCATGATTCAGATGCTGTGCTTGAAGCCATGATTCAGATGCTGTGCTTGAAGCCAAAGATTCAGATGCTGTGCTTGAAGCCATGATTCAGATGCTGTGCTTGAAGCCATGATTCAGATGCTGTGCTTGAAGCCATGATTCAGATGCTGTGCTTGAAGCCATGATTCAGATGATGTGCTTGAAGCCATGATTCAGATGCTGTGTTGAAGCCATGATTCAGATCCTGTGCTTGAAGCCATGATTCAGATGCTGTGCTTGAAGCCATGATTCAGATGCTGTGCTTGAAGCCATGATTCAGATGCTGTGCTTGAAGCCATGATTCAGATGCTGTGCTTGAAGCCATGATTCAGATGCTGTGCTTGAAGCCATGATTCAGACGCTGTGCTTGAAGCCATGATTCAGACACTGTGCTTGAAGCCATGATTCAGACACTGTGCTTGAAGCCATGATTCAGACACTGTGCTTGAAGCCATGATTCAGACACTGTGCTTGAAGCCATGATTCAGAGACTGTGTTAAGGCCTCAGAAAAGTGTGAAGGCGCTGTGGTTAGCCTTAAGTGTGTCTCAGTTACAGCGTCGCCTCACCACTATGATCACCTCAACTTGCTAAGGACCTCGTTACCGCCGCCGACTATCGATTATTTATATATAAAAAAGGAGTATTTTTCAGAGAGCAGCCGACCCCAACTTTACCTCTTTGAGCACAACGGTTATTGTCTCTCCTTGAAGTGGAGGAGGAAGAGGTGGAGGAGGAGGAAGAGGAAGAGGTGGTGGTGTGGTGGTGGAGGAGATGGAAGTGGTGGAGGAGGAGGTGGAAGTGGTGGAGGAGGTGGTGAAGGAGGAAGAGGTAAAGTAGACGCAGAAAAGTAGAAAGAAGGCAGAAGAAAACGAAGAGATGTAGGAGGAGGAGAAGGAAGAGTCGTAGGAGGAGGAGGGAGAAGGAAGAGAAGAAAAAAGACAAATAGTGAAAGATGGAGGAGAAAAATGCAGAGGGCAAGGAGTAAAACAGCGAGAGAGGAGGAGGGAAGGCAAGAGGAAAGAAGAAAATGAGAATGCTTCTAAGATAGTTATGGTGAGTCGTTAGATGAGGCAATTGTGTGGTTCGCTCTCTCTCTCTCTCTCTCTCTCTCTCTCTTCTCTTTCTCTCTCTCTCTCCACGCAACACAAACAACACACCATTTTTGTTGATTTTTTGTTGTTTTACTTCGTTCAAGCGGTTCTCCTTATTTGACTTTCACCGTTCACTCCAGAGGATTTTATAGAAATTTCCTCGATTAAACCTTCCCATAGTCCCCCTCCCCCCGTCCCCTTGAATGCTGCCTTCTTGATAAAGACTCCTGGTTGCTGATACATCTTTATCTAAAGATACTCAGGCTGCCTTCTTGATAAAGACTCCTGGTTGCTGATACATCTTTATCTAAAGATACTCAGGCTGCCTTCTTGATAAAGACTCCTGGTTGCTGATACATCTTTATCTAAAGATACTCAGGCTGCCTTCTTGATAAAGACTCCTGGTTGCTGATACATCTTTATCTAAAGATACTCAGGCTGCCTTCTTGATAAAGACTCCTGGTTGCTGATACATCTTTATCTAAAGATACTAGGCTGCCTTCTTGATAAAGACTCCTGGTTGCTGATACATCTTTATCTAAAGATACTCAGGCTGCCTTCTTGATAAAGACTCCTGGTTGCTGATACATCTTTATCTAAAGATACTCAGGCTGCCTTCTTGATAAAGACTCCTGTTGCTGAACATCTTTATCTAAAGATACTAAGGCTGCCTTCTTGATAAAGACTCCTGGTTGCTGATACATCTTTATCTAAAGATACTCAGGCTGCCTTCTTGATAACATAACATCAAAATTGACCGATACTTTGGCACATCCCTACCATCATGTATTTTAGGGATTTATTATGCGGTTTTATCCCTGCTTTCAAATTCCCTCACATACAGTAACACGATTGTCTTTCAAATTATCGCTTTTTTTCTCCCTCCTTTCTCTACCTTTCCTTTCCGTTTTGTTGCTTTCTTGACGAACGTAACATAAAACCGGGCTAGAGCAATCTTTCCCCTGCACCATAGAACGCCCTCTCGCTCCCAGACTAAAACTTCCCTCTTTTATCAGAATTTCCCCGCCGGTAGGACGAGGCGACAGTCTGGTGGGGAATGTCTTGGTCCGCCACTATGACGGCTTCCACAGACCAGGAACGCTTGCTTGTGGTTGTTAATGTTTGAAGATGACCCGGTGCTTGCCAGACCCCGGGATGGGGTAGCGGAATAGGTATTAAAAAAAAAGAGGAGCAGCAATAAGATGTTTTAAGGTATCGCGTTTACTGCGGTTTTGGCTACACTGTGAGCGGTGTTTAAGGCATTTTTTTTACGGATTGGCAATACTATAAGCTTGATTGTGTGTGTGCACTCGCCTATTTGTGGTTGCTGAAGTCGAGTCTCAGTTCCTGGCTCTGCCTATTAAACCGGGCATTACTAGGTTCACTCTCTCCGGGATTCATGAAATCTGTCGTACCAATATTTAAAGCTGTGTATATATACTGCCTTTTCCACTTCGTTCCACTTCCTAACGATTCTGAATCTGAAGAAATACTTTCTGACGTATCTTCGACTCATCTGTCTTATTAACTTCCTTTTCTGCCCTCCAGTACTTTTTTTCCCACTTGAACAGTCTGTCCCTGTCCACCCTATCAACTCCCCTTAAGATTTTGTACGTCGTTACCATGTCACCTATGATCCTTCAGTCCTGTAATGTTATTGTATCAGCTTTGGTTCCTTCCTTCTCTTCCTAACCTCTAATTCGAGGTACACAGTAGTATCTAAGGATTATAATTATAATAATAAAGTGTTGGATTGGTAAGCCAGTGGAAGGCTTCGGTCAGATGACCAAAAGCTCGAGCTGTGGGTCATCATATGACAAAGACCCGCGTCAGGAAACACTTGTCCTGTTTCCGGACAAACCTTACCTAAGTTTCTCTTCACAGCTCGTACTCCTTATTTAACTTTAAGACCTCGTTGCAAATTTCTGCAGTCTGTTCAGTTTTTTGAGCTGCTTAGTCGGGTTTATGTTCCATACCAGTGTTGCATATTGCAGGATGGACCTGACATACGCTCTATCAGTGCCGTCTTGTGGTGATTCCTAAAAAAAAATTTAGAGGGGGGAGGAGGGAGAGGGGAAGGGGTGCTCCTGTCATCTGTTCTCCCTTGGCCTCAACAATGGCCTCTGAAGCAGACTGCTCCTGTCTCTTGCGTCAAATTTTCTCGTCATCTTCTACATCATAATCATATCTCCCCCACTGTTCTTTTCACTAAATGAATTTATGAAGATGAGTTCCTTTGGTGTCATTATTATTATTTTATTATTATTAAAGATTCGCCGGTATTCTCCCGGCCCGGGCCTTTTCCAAGTGGTGGCCCGGCCTTGGCTCCCTCTTTAGGGACTGTCTGAGACCTAAGTCTCCCATGGGAGGAGGTACAAGTACCTCCTCATCTTTGGGACCAACTGTCCCCAGACCTAGCCACAAGCTAGGCCTCTCTGGTCTGCCATCCCCGCCCACAGGGGGCTAATGGGAATGACAGTCTTGTGAGCTATAAGCTCGGACTCAGGCACCTACCCTACCCTAGAAGGGCTGGGCATGGTGTCGATGCCCTTTGGTGTCTCTTCAAGTTCAGTCCTCACTGTTACTACTGAGTACCCCATACGTCGTTATCATCTCTCTCTCTCTCTCTATATATATATATATATATATCTGGAGAGAGTTCCGGGGGTCAACGCCCCCGCGGCCCGGTCTGTGACCAGGCCTCCTTAGGTCAGTCTCCCAGGATGCGACCCACACCAGTCGACTAACACCCAGGTACCCATTTTACTGATGGGGAACATAGACAACAGGTGGAAAGAAACACGTCCAATGTTTCTACTCTGGCTGGGAATCGAACCCAGGCCCTCACCGTGTGAAGCGAGAGCGTTAACCACCAGGCCACCAGAGCCCATATATATATATATATATATATATATATATATATATATATATATATATATATATATAATATATATATATATATATATATATATATATATATATATAATATATATATATATATATATATATATATTATAATATATATATATATATATATATATAATAATTTTTTTTTTTTTTTTTTTTTTTTTTTTATAGGATGGGGTCCACCTCTGGTGTAAATTGTGGGATCCATAGCCTCGGAGAAGTGGATAAAAAGGCTTCAAGGAAGAATATTTGGATTTCTTCCTGAAGCCATTTGAATATTCCACTTCCCCTACCACTCCATCTTTTAAAATATTTTTTTTACCAATAGGAATATTTTATTACATAATATGGCACAGAAGATTTAAGAGATACATTGTTGATATAAAGGTGGCATGTACGGTACATATATACGGTATATATATATATATATATATATATAATATATATATATATATATATATATATATAATATATATATATATATATATATATATATGCAAAACAACCACTCTGAAAGAATAGAGAAATTCCAAGCGCTTTCGTGACTACTCACATTATCAAGGAACTACGAAAGTGAAGCATCCAAGGAAGCTATAAATAAGGGCCCGGCCAGCACCTCACTATCAGATCCCACAACGGTTAAACACGTGACCCGCGGCGAGCCAACTTGGATAGGTCCTTTGCACAACTCACCCCCAAGCTATTCTACCCAAGAAAATTTAAAAATTATTTGTCCAGTTATTATTAAATTCTTCCCAAATTCTATTAATTATAAATGGATCTAATTTATATAAACCAAAGGAAATATTCATATTATTGTCAAAACTGCTTTTTATGAAACAAGATTCAATTATATTCCTGTCGACCATGGACTTGCTTGATACTACTTTCTCAACTTTTTGAAAATCAATTGGATGGTTAAAATCTCTTACATGAATAAATAGAGCATTGGAATCTTGTCCAGTTTCTAATGCTATATTTATGTTGTTTTAATCTTAGTTCGAGATTTTTACCAGTTTGACCGTAATAAACTTTATCGCAAATTTTACAAGGAATCTTATAGACACATCCATCAGCATTTTGGGGGGAATTCTTTATCAAAAGTTTTTTTTACTGTGTCAAGATTTTTGAATACAACTTTAATATTAAAAGTCTTAAGAAGAGAAGGCATATCAACCAAGTTTTCATGGTAAGGGAGAACCAACATATTTTTAGTTGAATAAGGCTGGTTGCCCCTTTTTGGATTATAAAAAGTGTTTCTAGCAACTTTAAAAGATTTATCAATTACATTTCTTGGGTATTTTAAATCATTACCTATTTCATAAATTTTGGATATTTCCTCATCTATGAACTCAGGACTACAAATTCGTAAAGCTCTCAAAAACATTGATGAGAAAACAGACAGTTTGACTCTATCTTGATGCGAGGAATAATAGTGGACATATTTATATATAATATATAATATATATATATATAAATATATATATAAATATATATATATATTATATATATATATATATATATATATATATAATATATATAAGTATTTATGGATTTAACTCTTCCCTGTAATAATAATAATAATAACAATAATAATACATTATATGTATGCTGAGAGATTACTTTAACCTTTACATTAGGTATTAAACTTTTTATGACTAGTGAAGAACAGGTAACATGCAGGGTTAATGATCCTCGTGTAGTAGATAAGTTTCAAACTCAGCAGGATTAATCAACCTTTTCCTTTTTGTACTCTAAGGTAACCAAGGCGATCACTTGTAGTATTTCTTCACAAGACAATCCTCTCAGTTGTTTCCAACTGACCTGAGTATCTCTTATGTCGTGATTATGTCTCTCAATTATTTTTATCCTCTTTGGTCATTCAAGTATAAGTGTAAATTATGTTAACAACTCGACACCTCACCTAGTTGTAATAATAACAACAATAATAAGAATTAATAATAAAAATAATAATAGGAATAACAAATAATAATAATTAAATAATAATTATGATAACAAAATAATACTAATAACTGATACATAACTTTGCATATGTTTATTCAATAGTTTCTCAGTGTTGAGTAAGTTGTATCACTTGTCTGTACACGTTCCCTCTATGGACACTTCGGTTCCTCACTCAGCTTCGATAATTTGCCATCCACCAACTTTTCTCACGCCTTGCTTCCTCCCCTTTCAACTTTTTCTTCTGCCTTTGGAACTCGCTTTTGCTCTCTCCTCGTACTTAATTTAACTTTTCCCTCGTTTCACCTCAGACTTCCCCGTCAATAACCTCAGTAGTCTACTCATTCTGTTCCTGTGGTCACCCCGTGTGAGAGATATAAGTAGCGTCTTGTGGTCACCCCGTGTGAGAGATATAAGTAGCGTCTTGTGGTCACCCCGTGTGAGAGATATAAGTAGCGTCTCTTGTGGTCACCCCGTGAGAGATATAAGTAGCGTCTCTTGTGGTCACCCCGTGTGAGAGATATAAGTAGCGTCTCTTGTGGTCACCCCGTGAGAGATATAAGTAGCGTCTCTTGTGGTCACCCCGTGTGAGATATAAGTAGCGTCTCTTGTGGTCACCCCGTGAGAGATATAAGTAGTGTCTCTTGTGGTCACCCCGTGTGAGAGATATAAGTAGCGTCTCTTGTGGTCACCCCGTGTGAGAGATGTAAGTAGCGTCTAGTGGTCACCCCGTGTGAGAGATATAAGTAGCGTCTCTTGTGGTCACCCCGTGTGAGAGATATAAGTAGCGTCTCTTGTGGTCACCCCGTGTGAGAGATATAAGTAGTGTCTCTTGTGGTCACCCCGTGAGAGAGATATAAGTAGCGTCTTGTGGTCACCCCGTGTGAGAGATATAAGTAGCGTCTTGTGGTCACCCCGTGTGAGAGATATAAGTAGCGTCTCTTGTGGTCACCCCGTGAGAGAGATATAAGTAGCGTCTCTTGTGGTCACCCCGTGTGAGAGATATAAGTATCGTCTCTTCTGGTCTCCCCATGTGAGAGATATAAGTAGTGTCTCTTGGGGTCACCCCGTGTGAGAGATATAAGTAGCGTCTCTTGTGGTCTCCCCATGTGAGAGATATAAGTAGCGTCTCTTGTAGTCACCCCGTGTGAGAGATATAAGTAGCGTCTCTTGTGGTCACCCCGTGAGAGAGATATAAGTAGCGTCTCTTGTGGTCACCCCGTGTGAGAGATATAAGTAGCGTCTCTTGTGGTCACCCCGTGTGAGAGATATAAGTAGCGTCTCTTGTGGTCACCCCGTGTGAGAGATATAAGTAGCGTCTCTTGTGGTCACCCCGTGTGAGAGATATAAGTACGTCTCTTGTGGTCACCCCGTGTGAAGATATAAGTAGCGTCTCTTGTGGTCACCCCGTGTGAGAGATATAAGTAGGGTCTCTTGTTGTCACCCCGTGTGAGAGATATAAGTAGCGTCTCTTGTGGTCACCCCGTGTGAGAGATGTAAGTAGCGTCTCTTGTGGTCACCCCGTTTGAGAGATGTAAGTAGCGTCTCTTGTGGTCACCCCGTGAGAGAGATATAAGTAGCGTCTCTTGTGGTCACCCCGTGTGAGAGATATAAGTAGCGTCTCTTGTGGTCACCCCGTGTGAGAGATATAAGTAGCGTCTCTTGTGGTCACCCCTTGTGAGAGATATAAGTAACGTCTCTTGTGGTCACCCCGTGTGAGAGATATAAGTAGCGTCTCTTGTGGTCACCCCGTGTGAGAGATATAAGTAGCGTCTCTTGTGGTCACCCCGTGTGAGAGATATCAGTAGCGTCTCTTGTGGTCACCCCGTGAGAGAGATATAAGTAGCGTCTCTTGTGGTCACCCCGTGTGAGAGATATAAGTAGCGTCTCTTGTGGTCACCCCGTGTGAGAGATATAAGTAGCGTCTCTTGTGGTCACCCCGTGTGAGAGATATAAGTAACGTCTCTTGTGGTCACCACGTGTGAGAGATATAAGTAGCGTCTCTTGTGGTCACCCCGTGTGAGAGATATAAGTAGCGTCTCTTGTGGTCACCCCGTGAGAGAGATATAAGTAGCGTCTTGTGGTCACCCCGTGTGAGAGATATAAGTAGCGTCTCTTGTGGTCACCCCGTGAGAGAGATATAAGTAGCGTCTCTTGTGTTCTCCCCATGTGAGAGATATAAGTAGCGTCTCTTGTGGTCACCCCGTGTGAGAGATATAAGTAGTGTCTCTTGTGGTCTCCCCATGTGAGAGATATAAGTAGTGTCTCTTGTGGTCACCCCGTGTGAGAGATATAAGTAGCGTCTCTTGTGGTCACCCCGAGTGAGAGATATAAGTAGTGTCTCTTGTGGTCTCCACATATGAGAGATATAAGTAGTGTCTCTTGTGGTCACCCCGTGTGAGAGATATAAGTAGTGTCTCTTGTGGTCTCCACATGTGAGAGATATAAGTAGTGTCTCTTGTGGTCTCCACATGTGACAGATATAAGTTGCGTCTCTTGTGGTCACCCCGTGTGAGAGATATAAGTAGTGTCTCTTGTGGTCACCCCGTGTGAGAGATATAAGTAGCGTCTCTTGTGGTCACCCCGTGTGAGAGATATAAGTAGCGTCTCTTGTGGTCACCCAGTGTGAGAGATATAAGTAGCGTCTCTTGTGGTCATCCCGTGTGAGAGATATAAATAGCGTCTCTATTGGTCACCCCGTGTGAGAGATATAAGCAGCGTCTCTTGTGGTCACCCCGTGTGACAGATATAAGCAGCGTCTCCTGTGGTCACCCCTTGTGAGAGATATAAGCAGCGTCTCCTGTGGCCACCCCGTGTGAGAGATATAAGTAGCGTCTCCTGTGGTCACCCCGTGTGAGAGATATAAGTAGCGTCTCTTGTGGTCACCCCGTGTGAGAGATATAAGCAGCGTCTCCTGTGGTCACCCCGTGTGAGAGATAAAAGCAGCGTCTCCTGTGGTCACCCCGTGTGAGAGATATAAGTAGCGTCTCTTGTGGTCATCCCGTGTGAGAGATATAAGCAGCGTCTCCTGTGGCCACCCCGTGTGAGAGATATAAGTAGCGTCTCCTGTGGTCACCCCGTGTGAGAGATATAAGTAGCGTCTCTTGTGGTCACCCCGTGTGAGAGATATAAGCAGCGTCTCCTGTGGTCACCCCGTGTGAGAGATATAAGCAGCGTCTCTTGTGGTCACCCCGTGTGAGAGATATAAGCAGCGTCTCCTGTGGTCACCCCGTGTGAGAGATATAAGCAGCGTCTCCTGTGGTCACCCCGAGTGAGAGATATAAGCAGCGTCTCCTGTGGTCACCCCGTGTGAGAGATATAAGCAGCGTCTCTTGTGGTCACCCCGTGTGAGAGATATAAGCAGCGTCTGCTGTGGTCACCCCGTGTGAGAGATATAAGCAGCGTCTCCTGTGGTCACCCCGTGTGAGAGGTATAAGCAGCGTCTGCTGTGGTCACCCCGTGTGAGATATAAGCAACGTCTCCTGTGGTCACCCCGTGTGAGAGATATAAGCAGCGTCTCCTGTGGTCACCCCGTGTGAGAGATATAAGCAGCGTCTCTTGTGGTCACCCCGTGCGAGTTATAAGCAGCGTCTCCTGTGGTCACCCCGTGTGAGAGATATAAGCAGCGTCTCCTGTGGTCACCCCGTGTGAGATATAAGCAGCGTCTCCTGTCGTCACCCCGTGTGAGTTATAAGTAGCGTCTCCTGTGGTCACCCCGTGTGAGAGGTATAAGAAGCGTCTCCTGAGGTCACCCCGTGTGAGTGATATAAGTAGCGTCTCCTGTGGTCACCCCGTGTGAGAGATATAAGTAGCGTCTCCTGTGGTCACCCCGTGAGAGAGATATAAGCAGCGTCTCCTGTGGCCACCCCGTGTGAGAGATATAAGTAGCGTCTCTTGTGGTCACCCCGTGTGAGAGATATAAGTAGCGCCCTCTGTGGTCACCCCGTGTGAGAGATATAAGCAGCGTCTCCTGTGGTCACCCCGTGTGAGAGATATAAGTAGCGTCTCTTGTGGTCACCCCGTGTGAGAGATATAAGCAGCGTCTCCTGTGGTCACCCCGTGTGAGAGATATAAGCAGCGTCTCCTGTGGTCACCCCGTGTGAGAGATATAAGCAGCGTCTCCTGTGGTCACCCCGTGTGAGAGATATAAGCAGCGTCTCTTTTGGTCACCCCGTGTGAGAGATATAAGCAGCGTCTGCTGTGGTCACCCCGTGTGAGAGATATAAGCAGCGTCTCCTGTGGTCACCCCGTGTGAGAGGTATAAGCAGCGTCTGCTGTGGTCACCCCGTGTGAGAGATATAAGCAACGTCTCCTGTGGTCACCCCGTGTGAGAGATATAAGCAGCGTCTCCTGTGGTCACCCCGTGTGAGAGATATAAGCAGCGTCTCCTGTGGTCACCCCGTGTGAGATATAAGCAGCGTCTCCTGTCGTCACCCCGTGTGAGTTATAAGTAGCGTCTCCTGTGGTCACCCCGTGTGAGAGGTATAAGAAGCGTCTCCTGAGGTCACCCCGTGTGAGTGATATATGTAGCGTCTCCTGTGGTCACCCCGTGTGAGAGATATAAGTAGCGTCTCCTGTGGTCACCCCGTGAGAGAGATATAAGTAGCGTCTCCTGTGGTCACCCCGTGTGAGAGATATAAGCAGCGTCTCCTGTGGTCACCCCGTGTGAGAGATATAAGCAGCGTCTGCTGTGGTCACCCCGTGTGAGAGATATAAGTAGCGTCTCCTGTGGTCACCCCGTGTGAGATATAAATAGCGTCTCCTGTGGTCACCCCGTGTGAGAGATATAAGCAGCGTCTCCTGTGGTCACCCCGTGTGAGAGATATAAGCAGCCTCTGCTGTGGTCACCCCGTGTGAGAGATATCAGTAACGTCTCTTGTGGTCACCCCGTGTGAGAGATATAAGCAGCGTCTGCTGTGGATCTGCCCGGCATGGTGCCCACGATACTGGGCAAAAGAAACACCGCATAAAAAGGCTTTTTTTTTTATTAGATCGATATTTTTGTTTACGACTTGATAAGGGTCCCAGACTCATCGAAAGGTTGTCCTAGCAACGCCAGTTCTGTCCTGCCACGCTCCACCTACCATCGTCTCACCTTGTCCTATCTTTGTTCTCTCCTGTTACATGCGTCGCATCATACCTTTTATTAAAGCTGTGTATGTAGTGTGTAGGTACAGGCTGATTTGTCTGAGAGGAGACCGAGTCTTGGTTCCTGTGTATGTGTGTGTACTCACCTGTGGTTGAAGGGGTCGAGTCATAGCTCCTGGCCCCGCCTCTTCTTTGGTTGCTACTAGGTCCACTCTCTCCCTGCTCCATGAGTTTTATCGTACCCCTGTGTGTGTGTGTGTGTGTGTGTGTGTGCATTTCTGTCCTAGTATAATCATTATAATCTAGTTTTATTTCCTTAAATAATTTCATCATTTCCAACATTCTTGCATTATAACCCACATTCCTCTATATAGTCTAACATTCCTATGTAAATATATTACGCTGTAAAAACAGGTCTGGCTAATTTGGTCATCACTTTCAAAAGTCAATAAAATGCTATTTAAATGCAGAATTTAACCTATATTATTTGGTAGACCGGTTTATTACACTTAAAGCCTATCGACCACACCACCACTACCTCCCTAAAACAACCATTAAAGTGTATGTAAACGAAGATATACACACAGTGTTTACACCCTTACTGATATTTGTTTGCAATAAAATCCTTTAATATATATATATATGCAATAAGATCACAGTAAACAGGTGTCTGTTTTCTCATCAATGTTTTTGAGAGCTTTACGAATTTGTAGTCCTGAGTTCATAGATGAGGAAATATCCAAAATTTATGAAATAGGTAATGATTTAAAATACCCAAGAAATGTAATTGATAAATCTTTTACAGTTGCTAGAAATACTTTTTACAATCCAAAAAGGGACAACCAGCCTTATTCAACTAAAAATATGTTGGTTCTCCCTTACCATGAAAACTTGGTTGATATGCCTTCTCTTCTTAAGACTTTTAATATTAAAGTTGTATTCAAAAATCTTGATAAAGTAAAAAAAGTTTTGATAAAGAATTCCCCCCAAAATGCTGATGGATGTGTCTATAAGATTCCTTGTAAAATTTGCGATAAAGTTTATTACGGTCAAACTGGTAAAAATCTCGAACTAAGATTAAAACAACATAAATATAGCATTAGAACTGGACAAGATTCCAATGCTCTATTTATTCATGTAAGACATTTTAACCATCCAATTGATTTTCAAAAAGTTGAGAAAGTAGTATCAAGCAAGTCCATGGTCGACAGGAATATAATTGAATCTTGTTTCATATTATTATTATTATTATAATCAAGGGGGAAGCGCTAAACCCAGAGGATTATACAGTCTTGTTTCATAAAAAGCAGTTTTGACAATAATATGAATATTCCTTTGGTTTATATAAATTAGATCCATTTATAATTAATAGAATTTGGGAAGAATTTAATAATACACTGGACAAATAAAAATTTTTTAAATTTCTTATTTCTTGGGTAGAATAGTTTGTTGGTGGGTTGTGCGAAGGACCTGTCCAGTTGGGCCGGCGCGCGTCAGGTGTTTAACTGTTGTGGGATCTGATAGTGAGGTGTTGGCCAGACCCCTTATATACCTTCCTTGGATGCTTTACTTTCATAGTTCCTTGATAATGTGAGTAGTCACGAAAGCGCTTGGAATTTCTCTATTCTTTCACAGTGGTTGTTTTGCATATATATATATATATTACATATATATATATATATATATATATATATATATATATATATATATATATATATATATATATATATATATATATAGTCGTGCCGAATATGTAAAACTGGTCTAGAATTAAGTCCTTTCTCAAATTTTCTCTTATACATTTAAAGATATATTTGTTTTCATTAATGTTAATGTAAAAATTTTTAATTTTGCACCAAAGGAATCTTAGAAAACTTACCTAACCTTATTATAACAAGAGCAATTTATTTTAGCCTAACCCAACAAAATATATTTTAGATTTGCTTACAGTAATTTAATACTAAACAAACACAGTGAAATGTATATTTTTCGTTAGGTTCAGAATGATTTTGGCGAAATTATTGCTTACACAAATTTTCACTTGTCTTATATGGCAAGATGAGCGTTGCTATTTAAGCCAAGATCGCAAGTTTTGCCTATTCGGCACGACATATATATATATATATATATATATATATATATATATATATATATATATATATATATATATAAATATATATATATATATATATATATATAATATATAACATAAATGTGTGAAAAGAAAGGGAAAGACGGTTTTTAATCCTTGACTAAGCTCTAGTTTCAACACTTGCTTCTTTGTTTGAGTGTCTCGGGATTACTTAGGCAAACCGAGAGAGACATGCTCTTCTGACCCCTCCAAGTGTGCGTTTGTAATATCTCTCTCTTGTGTTTTGGGGAGAGAGAGACAGACAGAGGGGGTATTTTGTGCTCATGTTTTTCTATGAGGATACCTTCGTCTGGTGTTAAGAATTACGTTATTGTGTGGAAGTGGGTGGGATGAGTGGGGTGTGTGTATGTGGGGGGAGGGAAGCAGTATGTGTAAGCCTTAGTGTGTAGGAGTGACTTTGAGAGTACTTACGTGTGAGTGTGAGTGGCTGAGTGAGTAAGTGAGTGTAATGAGAGTGTGAGTGTACTGAGCCTGGCTATTCACATGTTCACGAGTGTAGTGGTGATGCCGAGCCACAAGCTCCACTCTAAAAGATAAGGGCACGAATCTTTCTTCCTACCTAGGCTTGTGGTATATTAATACGAGAGAGAGAGAGAGAGAGAGAGAGAGAGAGAGAGAGAGAGAGAGAGAGAGAGAGAGAGAGAGAGAGAGAGAGAGAGAGAGAGAGAGAGAGAGAGAGAGAGAGAGAGAGAGAGCACTAGCAGAAGCGTCATTTAGATCCTTGACGAGCGAAGTATGTTTTGATGTCGAACAGTGTTGCCAGCCTCTCGTGTCAACACACCCTTTCCTCCATTGCACCAGCAAGCACCCTCATCTTCCTCTCCACTCACTTCCTTCTCTCTCCCCCCCCCCCTTTCTCTCTCTCACACACACAATTTTGCTAGGCTTCAATCTTATCGACTACCTAACAGTCATTATTGCCTGCCTTAGAGTATATACACCGAAAGAAACACATATCTCCCTGAAATGTACTTCGATAGGGATGAAGGGCTCTTGATCCAAGAAGCTGAGAACTACCTTCCCCCTCCTTGTATCAAACCTTATATACCTTCACAGAGATATTAGTTTTCAGGAAACAGACAAGTGTTTCCTGACCGCTGGGTCTTAGTCATTATACCCACACTGAACTTTTTGGTCAATCACGCTGGTTTACCAAAGTCCATCCCTTGAAAATTATATAACGAATAATATATATCTCTGATAATATATGATAGTATACTATTGATAATATAGTAAATACCTATCTATAATATATACTTCAGTAATATAATGTATATATATAAGATATGTATTATGTTATATATATAATATATATTGTATACGTGTTATATCCTAATATATATATATATATATATATATATATATATATATATATATATATATATATATACCTTCAATTCCAGAAGGGCTATATGATTTATGGATCTTCCATATAATAATAATGATTATTATTATTTAATTATAATAAAACTATATAATAATATAATTATAATAATAAAAGCATATAACAATAGCATAAATATCATAATAAAAATAAAATTACAAACATTTTGAAGTTGACCAGAATCCTGTACCAGTGTCATGGCAGCAGAGATTAATTCAGGGTTCCTTTAATATTAATCCCCATGAACTGGTAATAACCAAAAGGTCAGGTCAGACCTTAATATTTCATGGGAGGTGATAATCTATCGTCTGTGTACACGAAGCTTACACTGAAACCATTTCAGACACTGCCAGACAGGCAGAATAATAAGAAGGAAAACGGTAAGGCAAAACTCCGAAAAATTAAATATCTGGACACACGTTAAGATAAGATAAGATTTCGTTCGGATTTTTAACCCCGGAGGGTTAGCCACCAAGGATAACCCAAGAAAGTCAGTGCGTCATCGAGGACTGTCTAACTTATTTCCATTGGGGTCCTTAATCTTGTCCCCCAGGATGCGACCCACACCAGTCGACTAACACCCAGGTACCTATTTGCTGCTAGGTGAACAGGACAATAGGTGTAAGGAAACGTGTCGGAATTTCCACCCGCCGGGAATCGAACCCGGGCCCTCCGTGTGTGAAGCGGGAGTTTTAGCCACCAGGCCACTGAGAAGTTACGCTCTGTGTACAGCTTCATCAGTTAGCTCCAGGAGGAGCGAAACAGTGACCCCATAAGAAGTTTATTGGGTAAATGTGTCTTTGCTTCACTAACTTTTGTTAAGGAATACAGGTAGGGAGGAGTTAATAGGCTTGGGAGTTATTATAACTGTCGTGTCAACACAACCCATCAACAATCCAATAAATTTGAATTAAAGTAAATTTTCAGTATACATACACACTCTTCTCGGTGAATATACACTGAAAAACACATCATTCTGCGAATATACACACCATTCGGTGTACATAAACCGAGACATACATCTTATTCTTGGTGTATATTCAATATGTAAATATCTCACGATGTATATACACTGTGAATGACAAAGATAGAGGGGGAAGGGAGTATAAAAGATCCATAGAAGAGATAGAGTTTGATCCTGCTCTTGGGATTAAACCCTTTCTTGACCTGGGAAGCTATTCCCTGGAAGCTCAATATTTTGGAAAAAAAAAAAAAAACGATCGTTCGTAAGGCAGTGAAGTGGGTTAAGATGCTGTCTTGTTCCTTATTTCCTTCGTCAGTATGAACGTTCTCCCGATGTTACCTGTAGCCTGATCAACCAGGCTGTTGGTGGTAGCCGCACTATATACTCTAAAACAGGAATAACAGTAATTGTTGGGTGTCTGCGCATACTCGATGTCTCGTTAAAGTGAGGTCGAGTCCGATTTGGTTCCTGTATAAAATAAATCTGGATTTCCTATCATATTTGGTGAAACGCTAAACCCATAAGCGACATAATAGTCTACCAGGATCAAGCTCTAGCTCTGGGCCTCGCAATATTTACCTATAACCAACTACTGT
>NC_069465.1:332500-357500 GCF_026875155.1 Cherax quadricarinatus | reverse complement strand
TATCTTTTAACTCCACGCCTCTTGCCAAGACCCTCGCATTTACTTCTCTTACAACCCCATCTATAAATATATATTAAACAACCACGGTGACATCACACATCCTTGTCTAAGGCCTACTTTTACTTTTATATATATATATAAATTATATAATATAATAATATATATATATTTATATATATATATATATATATATATATAAAATATATATAATATATATAAATAATATATATATATAATATATAAATATATATAATATATATATATATATATATATATATATATATATATATATATATATATATATATATATATATATATATAATATATAATATATATATATATATAATATATAATATATATATATATATATATATATAAAAATATATATATATATATAATATATATATATATAATATATAATATATATATATAATATAATATAATATATATATATATATAATATATATATATATAATTAAATAATATATATATAATATATATAATATATATATATATATATAAATTATATATATATATATATATATAATATATATAATATATATATATATATAATATATTATTATATATAATAAATATATATAAAATATATATATTAATATATATAATATATATATATATATTATATATATATAATATATATATAAATATATATATAATATATATAATATAATATAATATATATATTAATATATATATAATATATATATATATATTATATATATATATATATATATATATATATATATATAATATATATATATATTATTATATAATATATATATATAATATATATAATATATATATATATATATATATATATATATATATATATATATATATATATATATATATATGTCGTGCCGAA
Source organism: Cherax quadricarinatus (assembly GCF_026875155.1). Taxonomy (NCBI): domain Eukaryota; kingdom Metazoa; phylum Arthropoda; class Malacostraca; order Decapoda; family Parastacidae; genus Cherax; species Cherax quadricarinatus. The sequence goes on along the minus strand of NC_069465.1, from coordinate 356,614 downwards.
TATGTAAAACTGGTCAATTAGCAAGAACTCATTTAAAATTAATTCCTTTCTGAAATTTTCTCTTAAAACGTTTAAAGATATATTTTTTTCATTAATGTTAATGTAAAAATTTTTAATTTTGCACCAAAAGAATCTTAAAAAAACTTACCTAACCTTATTATAACAAGCGCAATTTATTTTAGCCTAACCCAACTAAATATACTTAGATTTGTTTACAATAATTTAATACTAAACAAACACAGTGAAATATATTTTTTTCGTTAGGTTCAGAATGATTTTGGCGAAATTATTGCATACACAAATTTTCACTTGTCCTATATGGCAAGATGAGCGTTGCTATTTAAGCCAAGATCGCAAGTTTCTGCCTCTTCGGCACGACATATATATACACACAACACACATATATATATATATATATATATATATATATATATATATATATATATATTTATATATATATATATTTATATATTGTTGTCTACACTGTGATGGTGGTTTATTTGTCAGGAAAGAAGTTATTATTATTAAAGATTAGCCGGTATTCTCCCGGCCCGGGCCTTTTCCAAGTGGTGGCCCGGCCTTGGCTCCCTCCATAGGGAGTGTCTGAGACCTAAGTCTCCCATGGGAGGAGGCACAAATACCTCCTCATCTTTGGGACTAACTGTCCCCAGGCCTAGCCACAAGCTAGGCCTCTCTGGTCTGCCATCCCCGCCCCAAGGGGGCAAATGGGAATGACAGTCTTATGAGCTAAAGGCTCGGGCTCAGGCACCTACCCTACCCTAGAAGGATTAGGCATGGTATCGATCAGGAAAGAAGTGTCTCTGTCACGGGTATTAATCAGGTCATGACCCGTTCAGTACCTAATCATCCAATGGTCTTCCCCGGTTATGTTTTATATTCCATTTAAAAAAAAAAATCACTCTTACACTAGTGAATGGTGGTAGACTTACGGATATCCTCAAGACAATTTTTATCCACACCAGGAGCACAGTTCTGCTAGCACTTCTAAAACTACAAACACTGTGTACGGAGCATCACGGGCATAGCTATGTTCTTGTAGCTACAAAGATATGATCCGATAATCACTTATATACACACAACATGTTCTTTAAATTGAGCAATAAAACTATCAAAGTTCTCAGGTTAAAAACAAAAATCCTGCGAACACTTGTTGTCAAAACTCACAATCATATCTCTGCAATTTGTTATTTGATAATTATTACCATAAATATTTAAATAGTAATAATTACCCAATTACGAATTATTATCTCTAACTCGACAACATTTTTGCTCGCTGGTAAAGGCCGTAATTATGAATTAGCTGGGCGAGTTTATATGCTTTTCATGACACTGGTATACCTGGTCTGCTTTATAACAGCAGTGGCTGACTTACCTTACAAAGGAACGATCGTTTTAACCAATACTCCTGGCTGTCTTCAAAAAGGGAGCTGGACAGGCACCTGAAGTCAGTACCTGACCAGCCGGGCTGTGGTTCCTACGTCGGTTTACGTGCCGCCAGCAGTAACAGCCTGTATTAATGTTGGCAGAATTATGTTAAGTACAAAGACTCAAGTGCAGCTAATGTGACATTTTGTCAAGCCGTAACGGCTTGACAAAGCTCCTGGAGAGCGAAACGTTGCCACAATAAAATGTCACATTAGTTGCATTTGTCCTACTTAACAGTAACAGCCTGGGTGTTCAGGCCCTGATCCACCGCGAGGCCTGGTCATGGATAGGGCCGCGGGGGTGTTGACCCCCAGAAGACCCTCCAGGTATACTCCAGGTAAACGAGTGAAGTCACTATTATAATAACCCCGTGAAAATCTGTGTGTAAATATCACAATTATTCAGTGGTACGTTTGCGAGGAGACGGGAGAATTGTTTCCCGAGGCGGGTCTTGTTAAGATGGTTAGGTTAGATAAGGTTCGTCAGGAAACAGGACAGGTGTTTCCTGACGCGGGTCTTAGTCAGATGATGACCTGCTGCTGGAGCTTTTGGTCATCTGACCGAGGCCTTTCGCTGGCTTACTGGTCCACCCCTTTAAAAATTCTGGTCATAATTATAACCATTTTATCTTCTGTAAGATAGTGACCCTCTGAGTGGATCAGCAGTTGCTGAAGACTTGATGCTGGGTCACCTCTCACCATCTGAGAGCAACCCTCTGTCCCAGTATGGGCCAACAGGCCTGCTGTAGTGCTCCTCCTTTTTATGTTCTTACATGTTATATGATCTTTCCTGAGGTCATAGTGGACCAGAGGTGACCTTTCCCCGAAGTCACAATAGACTAGACTAGAGGAACCACTATCGTTATTAAAGATTAAGACACATGTGCAACAGTTGGGTATCTTTATTGATAAAACGTTTCGCCTACACAGTAGGTTTCTTCAGTCAAATACAAAGCAGGCAGTAGTAATGAGATAAAGATGATGGAGAAAAAGTGTTTGAGGTGGTCAGTCCTTCAGCCTGAAGAATTCACTTCCACGGATAGGGAGGAGGAACCTCCCTTGAGGGATGAAGATGTGTTTGTCCCTCCGTCCTTTTCCTGTCCTTCCCCTTCCCTCTGGCTCCTTACTGGAAGGTATCGTAAGACATTCTTTTTGTTTTTTTTAGCTGGGATGTTAGTGTCTGTGTGAGATATGTTTGTTTTTGTGTGTTATCTCTGACCCTCTCTCTTGCTCACCCCATCCTTCCCTCTCAGTCTACCCTCCCTTTCTTACTCAACCCCCCTCTCTCTCTCTTGCTCTCACCTACTCTCTCTGATGTCGTCTGCAAATCCTCTCTTTCTCTCTCTCTCTGACCATAAGTAAAGTCAGCACCACCATCATAGTGAAGATCTCCTTTGATTCGGCCTCTGATTAAGCTCAGCTAATCACGATTCTGTAGACAGATCCGTACTTGTAAAGTAAAAGGACACAAGTGCAACTAATGTGACATTTATTGTGGCAACGTTTCGATCTCCAGGAGCTTTATCAAGCCATTACAATGGCTTGATAAAGCTCCTGGAGAGCGAAACTTTGCCACAATAAATGTCACATTAGTTGCACTTGTGTCCTTTTACTTTACATATTGTCGGTAATTCTACCAACTTTATTACAGATCCGTACTTACCCACTGCAAGACTACCTGGATTCTACCTACCTACCTGCTGGAGGGTGTACCGGTGGCCAACGCCCCCGCGGCCCAGTCTTTGACCAGGCTTCCCGGTGGATCAGGGCCTGATCAACCAGGCTGTTACCACTGGTATGGTGAAGTTCCATTATATCCATGCCATCTGTTGACAATCTCCTTTTAATACATCCTCCCACATCCCCCAGTCTCTCAAATGTTTTACACCTTACATTATATTGTTTTCCTTCTCTCCCATTACTATGACCATTATAAAAATTAATAGAAAAAAAGCGTCAGGCTAAGCTGGGATCTAGCACCAGGTAGTAGGATCACTTTTATTACACCTACTGTTCATGTTCACCTAGCAGTAAATAGGTGCTAAGCATTAGTCGACTGCTGTGGGTGACATCCTTGTGGTGATGATGGGGTGGCTGTGTGCTTTAGATAAGGCTTTGAAATGAGCTAAGGTAAGATAACAGCTCTTAGCCGTTAAATGAACTGAGGTAGGAAAACAACTCCTAGCCTGTAAACGAGCTGAGGTAGGATAAGTCATGGCTTGTACTAAGCTGAGGTTGAAATATAGTTCTTATCCTGTAAATGAGCTGATGCGGAATGACAGCTCTTAAAGGTGTAAAAAAAACCATACCACGGGTGGGGATGGAACCCGCGATCAGAGAGTCTCAAAATTGGAGACCGTCGCGTTAGCCACTGGGTTCTATCCCCTTCCGTGGTATGGTTTGTTTGCAATCGTGTCATTACGATTTCGTGAGTCATGTTGACGGCATTGAGGGGACTTGAGCTAGAGTTCGTCACGGCCACGCTAGCTGGAGATTCGTCTGTAAAAACTTGCATTTGTCGTGACAGTGGTGCCTATGCTAACCTTCCTATGGTGTAGAAATATACCTAGTTGGACGAATCTTATTGTGGCTAGCTGGTCCAGTGGCTAACGCGACGGTCTGGAGTTTTGAGACTCTCTGATCGCGGGTTCTATCCCCACCCGTGGTATGGTTTGTTTGCAATCGTGTCATTACGATTTCGTGAGTCAAGTCTTAAAGGTGTAAATTCCACCGAGTAAAGCAAAAAAAAAAAAAAAAAAAAAAAAAAACTTACCACGGATCGGGTGAGATTTGAATCCATGGCGAGTGAGTCGTAATGGGTGCAAACCTCACCCGTTCCGTGGTTTGTATACAATCGTTTTATTACGATTTCGTAAGCCAAAAAATCTTGCTTACCAGGAGGGATTCTGAATGGAGATGTTAAGCTCGTGTTGATCCACATCCCCTTGTGTGGCTCCCACTCCCAGCTCACCCAGTGGACGATGAATATTATCAAGCACTGACCTTGGCCTTTGTAAAGTACTGTCTGAAAACCCAATGCGTTTCCACGGTCCGACCCACGGAAATCTTAAATTGACGGAGCGGCGCACTGATAAGCAAACTCGCCGAGAGAGAGAGAAAGATGAAGACAGGATGGATCACAGTAAGTGAGGAACAGAAAGATTTTTTTTTTTTGAGTGTGTTAAACGAAATTGGATACGACCGTGCTGTGTACTTTATTTTATATGAATTGCATTGTGGGAACACCCACAGTGTGGGTAACCTTTTCTATATGATAGATTGTGGGAGCACATATAGTGTTGGTACCCTTTTCTACTTGCCTGGAGGGCATTCCGGGGGCCAACGCCCCCGCGGCCTGCTACATGACCAGGCCTCCCGGTGGATAAGGGCCTGATCAATCAGGCTATTACTGCTGGCTGCACGTAGTCCAACGTACGAACCACAGCCCGGCTGATCCGGCCAGGGGCCTATTAGTAATTCCCCTTATGCATGGTGGGAGGCTGTTAAACAGTCTTGGGCCCCGGACACTTATGGTGTTTTCTCTTAGTGTACAAATGGCGCTCCTACTTTTCATTGAGGGTATTCTGCACCGCCTGCCCAGTCTTTTACTTTCGTAGGGAGTGATTTCTGTGTGCAGATTCGGGACTATTCCTTCTAGGATTTTCCAAGTGTGGACTATGATATATCTCTCTCGCCTGCGTTCCAGCGAGTACAAGTCAAGTGCTTCCAAGCGTTCCAAGTAGTTGAGGTGCTTGATATAACTTATACGTGCAGTAAAGGTTCTCTGTACACTCTCTAAATCTGCAGTTTCACCTGCTTTGAATGGAGATGTTAATGTACAGCAGTATTCCAGCCTAGAGAGAACAAGTGATTTGAAAAGGATCATCATTGGTTTGGCATCTCTTGTTCTGAACGTTCTCATTATCCACCCTATCATTTTCTTTGCAGTTGTGATCGTGGCACTGTTGTGATCCTTGAAAGTGAGAACCTCAGATACTACTCCCAGGTCCCCACATTATTTTCTCGCTCTATTGTATTATCAGAGTTTGTAGTATACTCGATTCTAATTATTATCTACAATTTTCCATAGAGGAGTATGTAAATTAGAAGGACACAAGTGCAACTAATGTGACATTTTATTGTGGCAACGTTTCGCTCTCCAGGAGCTTTATCAAGCCATTACAAACAATACATGGACACAGAGGGTATATAAAGGCTCAGAGTGAGGTGCAATACTAGTGAGGTACCATTTAGATGTTCACTAGTGGTAGTTGTAGTAGTAGTAGTAGTAGTGACAAAAGTAGTAGTAGTAATACAATATGGTAGAGCCTGTGTACAACTTCGAAATTCTACCAATCATCTCATGAAATTCAGAGACGCCCAATTAGTGATTAAAGAAACTAATTTCCGCAGACGCAAGTGCCTCGAATCAGCACTGATCGCTGTTTCGAATACAATTAAACAAAACAACGGCAGCTTCACCATCTCTGAAGTCTTAGCAAGAGTCCTCCTGAAAACAGTAAACTCTGCCATCACATAGTCTCTCCTGTTATACTACACAAAGCACATTACAGAGAGTGAACACTGAAACAACCTGCCTCTTTCCAGTCTATATTTGTCCACCTATTTTTATGTTACCCAAGTAATAGCTTTTATGTCCCTTTACTCATGTACGAATTAATTGCTCTACCATATTGTATTACTACTACTACTTTTGTCACTACCACTACTACTACTACTACCACTAGTGAACATCGAAATGGTACCTCACTACTATTGCACCTCACTCTGAGCCTTTATATACCCTCTGTGTCCATGTATTGTTTGTAATGGCTTGATAAAGCTCCTGGAGAGCGAAACGTTGCCACTATAAAATGTCACATTAGTTGCACTTGTGTCCTTTTAATTTACATTGTCGGTAATTCTACCAACTTTATTACATAAAGGAGTAGTTGGAATTTGTCTTCAGTGAACATCATATTGTTTTCCGTTGCCCATTGGAAAACTTGGAAGTTAACCGTGTCCTCAATAGATGACAGTCTCATGTAGATTCTAGTATCGTCTGCAAAGGATGACATTGCTGTAGGTTACATTTCTGTCTATGTCTGATATGAATATGAGGAACAGGATGGGGGCGAGTACTGTGCCGTGTGGAACAGAGCTCTTCACTACGGCAGCTTTCGATTTAACTCTACCACTACTCTGTGTTCAATTTGTTAGGAAGTTGAAGATCCATCTTCCTACTTTTCCAGTTATTCCTCTGGCACTTATTTTGTGCGCTATTACATCTGTGTATATTACATCTGCATTCTGTTTTTCTTCCAGTGCATCCAAGACCATATCATAGTGATCCGGCAGTTGTGAGAGGCAGGAACGACCTGCCCTGAACCCATGTTGCCCTGGATTGTACAGATTTTGAGAATCCAAGTGGTTCACAGTCGTGCTTCTTAGCACTCTTTCAAAGATTTTTATGATGTGGGACGTTAGCGCTGTTGGTCTATAGTTCTTAGCTAATGCTTTGCTGCCACCTTTATGGAATGGGGCTATATCCATTGCTTTTAGTGACTGTGAAATTTCACCCATGTCTAAACTCCTTCTCCATAGTATACTTAGGGCACGTGAAAGGGGTTTCTTGCAGTTCTATACGATAGTTACATTGTGGGAGCACCACCTGTAGTGGGAACAAACACTGTTTATGCTTGCTCTGTCATATTCCACCATACAGGATGAGTCTCAAAATCGAGTAGTGAAATGTGTCTGGCTGAATTAGGAGACTTCAGTAGTGCAATAAGAAAATCGTCAAGCATTCCGCCAAGCGTTCAGTAGCTGCTGAAACTTCAAAAGGCTTCCTTCCAACTGGGATGTAGTTATTATTACAAGAGAACTGCTGTCTTCCAGGATGGCCTATCCCATACACAAGGGATGAAAACTAATTAAGAACACAGGTATGTCAAAGGATGAGTTATGAACAGCGCATACACAGAGGTTTAGAGTACGGTTCGGTACACAGGGATGTTGACAACACAGGAACACAGGTAAAAAGAGAGTAAGGTAGGGTATGAGTAGAGAAATGAAAAGAAAGTTGGGTATAGTATATGGGAGCAGACAAGAGTAACGAATGGTACATTGGTACATAAACCAAAAAGAGACAGTAGGGTACGGTACATTGGCAGAGAGACTGAAAAGGCAGTGGAATACAGTACATGGGTACAGAGAACAAGGAGAGACAGAAGGGTACGGTACTTGGGTACAGAAACAAGGAGACAGAGGAGGGTACGGTATATGGGTAGAGAGAGCAAGGAGAGAGAGGAGGGTACGGTACATGGGTAGAGAGAATAAGGAGATAGAGGAGGGTACGGTACATGGGTAGAGAGAATAAGGAGAGAGAGGAGGGTACGGTACATGGGTAGAGAGAATAAGGAGAGAGAGGAGGGTACGGTACATGGGTAGAGAGAATAAGGAGATAGAGGAGGGTACGGTACATGGGTAGAGAGAATAAGGAGAGAGAGGAGGGTACGGTACATGGGTAGAGAGAATAAGGAGAGAGAGGAGGGTACGGTACATGGGTAGAGAGAATAAGGAGAGAGAGGAGGGTACGGTACATGGGTAGAGAGAATAAGGAGAGAGAGGAGGGTACGGTACATGGGTAAGAGAACAAGGAGAGAGAGGAGGGTACGGTACATGGGTAGAGAGAATAAGGAGAGAGGAGGGTACGGTACATGGGTAGAGAGAATAAGGAGAGAGAGGAGGGTACGGTACATGGGTAGAGAGAATAAGGAGATAGAGGAGGGTACGGTACATGGGTAGAGAGAATAAGGAGAGAGAGGAGGGTACGGTACATGGGTAGAGACTATCCTCAGTACAAAGTGGGTTTGACCATCAAGAGGGCAGGACAGCCCCACTAATACCTGTCCCGGGGCGTCAACTGACGGTGTGGGAGTGAAAGTTATTGCCCAATTTTATTAGAGAAGCCGTCGGGTGGCGCTAGTGTCCCCCGCTACGTAACCCATATTAATAAAACACATTGTTTCTCCATGTGGTGCCTGATGCTGCTACTACACTACCACACAAAAACCTAACATTGAAGCTGAAAATTTGTAACTTTGTGACCAGCATACATACACCGTGTACACCCGAGGTGTGTATATATATATATATATACATGCAATAAGATCACAGTAAACAGGTGATTTCAGAATATGCAAAACAACCACTCTGAAAGAAATTAGATCCATTTATAATTAATAGAATTTGGGAAGAATTTAATAATACACTGGACAAATAATCATTTTTAAAATTTTCTTGGGTAGAATAGTTTGTTGGTGGGTTGTGCAAAGGACCTGTCCAGTTGGGTCGGCGCGCGTCAGGTGTTTAACCGTTGTGGGATCTGATAGTGAGGTGTTGGCCAGACCCCTTATATACCTTCCTTGGATGCTTTACTTTCATAGTTCCTTGATAATGTGAGTAGTCACGAAAGCGCTTGGAATTTCTCTATTCTTTCAGAGTGGTTGTTTTGCATGCATTTTATATATTATATATATATATATATATATATATATATATATATATATATATATATAATATATATATATATATATATAACACACACACACAAACTTCATTCTTCCTCGAGAAACAAATTTAAAGCCCCATGAATTATGTCATTCTTAAAATTGCAACTCCCAAAGCCAAGCTTGTGGTCCAAGACCTTACTGAAGTGATTCACTCTACTTATGATTCACAAATCATGGGTTTCACTCTACCCTAGACTTATCAGTCGTGATGTTTCACTCTAGACCCATAAAATGTTCTACAGAGCTCAGTATAATGATTTACGATGAAATGTTGAAAATTACTACAGATGCCTGGGCTGGCTGCTAGGAGGAAAAGAGGAGACATGATAACAACATACAAGTTGTACAAGAATGGTACACAATACCGACAAGATAAAAACTGATACACGTGTACATCTAGGTATCTTTATTGTAGACGTTTCGCCATCCAGTGGATGGCGAAACGTCTACAATAAAGGTACCTAGATGTTGCACATGTGTCTCAGTTTTCAACATACAAGTTATGTAAAGTAAAAGGACGCAAGTGCAACTAATGTGACTAATGTCACATTAGTTGCACTTGTGTCCTTTTACTTTACATATTGTCGGTAATTCTACCAACTTTATTACAATATACAAGTTCATGGCAGCACATGAGAAAATGAATTAAGTAGACTTCTAGTACCTTTCAGAGGAGCCATCAAGAAGCCACAGTTGCAACTTGGAAAGAAAGAGTGGAGCTGAAGGGATGTCGAAATATTTTTTCTCGTAGAGTGACAGGCAAATGAAATGAACTGAGAGAGGAAGTAGCAAGTGTCTGAACCAGTCGGAAGTCATCTGTTTTGTAATAGATTGATCACTGAAGACACCTTGAACGTAGCTCAGCTCCAGTGGATACGAATACGTAATTTAAAATCAGAGATTGCACACACACACACACACACACACACACACACATGTGGAGGCCCTAACAAACAACAACAGAGCCCAAGGAAAGCCGAGAAGGGAAAATGACAGGCCACTGAGCCCAAGTACATTAGCCAGTGAAACTGATGAAAGGAAATCTGCAGTGGAGGAAACCAAATTAAATGAGGGGATACACAGGGATATGCAGTGGGAGAATGAAAGGGTGAGGTCAGTCTTTGTGTATGGGCTCCAGGAAGTCGAAGGGGAAACATATGAAGCAAGAAAACAAGGGGAAAAAAAAAGCAATTGAAAGCATCATGAAAGCAATGGGAGAAGACGATATGACCCAGCTGGAAATTTTCGGAGAATAGGGGGGTTTTGTAAAAAAAAGAACCCGGCCAGTGAGAGTGACCTTCAAGGCAGAAGCGACTCGGACCAGGATCCTGCAGGAGAAAGCACGATTAAGGGACATGACGGCATACAGGAAGGTGTATCTCGACCGCGACAGAACACAAGAAGAAAGGCAGAAACTGAGAGAGATGATACAAAGGCGAAAGGAGGAAAGAGAGGGGATGGAGAAGACAGACAGGAGATCCCAGACCCAGGAAGAAGATCAGATACAGCCTCCCTCACAACTTCCTATAGAAGCCTCCCAACCAGGTCAACCCCAGTGCAACCAAACACTCTAAATCAAAACACCCATGTCACATCCAATGCCCCCACCCACTACATTACAAACTCCACCCCCACAGCAACAACCCATAGTTCCTTACCAGGTCTCCCACTTCCCCAACCCCAATATACCTCCCAGACCACAGTCTTAGAAAAGAAGTTGAAGGTGTGGTATACAAATGCAGATGGAATAACAAACAAGTATGAGGAGTGGCACAAAAGAATCAAAGAGACATCCCCAGACATAATAGCACTCACAGAAACAAAACTCACCAGAATAATAACAGATTCAATCTTTCCATCCGGATATCAAATCCTCAGGAAAGACAGAGGAAGGAGATGGGGAGGAGGAGTTGCACTGCTCATTAAAAACCAGTGGGGTTTTGAGAAAAAGGAAGGAATGGATGGCATGGGCGAAAGGGACTACTTAGTAGGAACAATCCAGTCTGAGGGACATAAGGTGATAATTGCAGTAATGTACAACCCACCACAGAACTGCAGGAGGCCAAGAGAAGAATACGATGAGAGCAACAGAGCAATGATCGACACACTAGCCGAGGGTGGCCAGGAGAGCACACATGGGGGGAGCAAAGTTACTAGTTATGGGTGATTTCAATCACAAGGAGATTGACTGGGAAAACCTGGAGCCCCATGGGGGTCCCGAAACATGGAGAGCCAAGATGATGGATGTGGTACTGGAAAACCTCATGCATCAACATGTTAGAGACACTACCAGAGAGAGAGGAGAGGATGAACCAGCAAGGTTGGACCTTGTATTCACCATGAGTAGTTCGGACATCGAGGGTATCATGTATGAAAGGCCCCTGGGAGCTAGTGATCATGTGGTTCTGTGCTTCGACTACATAGTTGAGCTCCAAGTGGAGAGAGTAGCAGGAATAGGCTGGGAAAAAACCCAAACTACAAAAGGGGGAACTACTCAGGCATGAGGAACTTCCTTCAAGACATTCAGTGGGAGAGGGAACTGACAGGAAAACCAGTACAAGAAATGATGGACTATGTAGCAACAAAATGCAAGGAGGCAGAGGAGAGGTTTCTTCCCAAGGGAAACAGAAATAATGGGAAGAACAGAACGAGTCCTTGGTTCACCCAAAGGTGTAGGGAGGCAAAAACTAGGTGTACTAGAGAATGGAAAAGGTACAGAAGACAGAGAACTCAGGAAAATAAAGAAATCAGCCGAAGAGCCAGAAACGAATATGCACAGATAAGAAGGGAGGCTCAGAGACAATATGAAAATGACATAGCATCAAAAGTAAAGACTGACCCGAAGCTGTTGTACAGCCACATCAGGAGGAAAACAACAGTCAAGGACCAGGTAATCAGACTGAGGAAGGGTGATGGGGAATTCACAAGAAACGACCGAGAGGTTTGTCAGGAGCTCAACACAAGATTTAAAGAGGTATTTACAGTGGAAACCAGTAGGACTCCAAGAAATCAGAACAGGGGGGCACACCAGCAAGTGCTGGATGAGGTACATATAACCAAGGAGGAGGTGAAGAAGCTGCTATGCGAACTTGACACCTCAAAGGCGGTGGGACCAGACAACATCTCTCCATGGGTCCTTAAAGAGGGAGCAGAAATATTGTGTGAGCCATTAACAAAGATCTTCAACACATCATTTGAAACTGGGCAACTCCCTGAGGTATGGAAAATGGCAAATGTAGTCCCAATTTTTAAAAAGGGAGACAGACATGAGGCACTAAACTACAACCTGTATCACTAACGTGTATAGTATGCAAGGTCATGGAGAAGATCATCAGGAGGAGAGTGGTGGGGCACCTGGAAAGAAACAAGTGTATAATTGACAACCAGCACGGTTTTCAGGGAAGGAAAATCCTGTGTCACAAACCTACTAGAGTTTTATGACAAGGTGACAGAAGTAAGACAAGAGAGAGAGGGGTGGATCGACTGCATATTTTTTGACTGCAAGAAGGCCTTCGACACAGTTCCTCACAAGAGGTTACTGCAAAAGCTAGAGGACCAGGCACACATAACAGGAAAGGCACTGCAATGGATCAGAGAATATCTGACAGGGAGGCAACAACGAGTCATGATACGCGACGAGGTGTCAGAGTGGGCGCCTGTGACAAGCGGGGTTCCACAGGGGTCAGTCCTAGGACCTGTGCTGTTCTTGGTATATGTGAACGACATAACGGAAGGGATAGACTCAGAAGTGTCCTTGTTTGCAGATGATGTGAAGTTAATGAGAAGAATCAAATCGGACGAGGATCAGGCAGGACTACAAAGAGACCTGGACAGGCTACAAGCCTGGTCCAGCAACTGGCTCCTTGAATTTAACCCTGCCAAATGCAAAGTCATAAAGATTGGGAAGGGCAAAGAAGACCGCAGACACAATATAGTTTAGATGCCAAAGACTGCAAACCTCACTCAAGAAAAAGATCTGGGGGTGAGTATAACACCGAGCATATCTCCTGAGGCGCACATCAATCAGATAACTGCTGCAGCATACAGGCGCCTGGCAAACCTACGGATAGCGTTCCGATACCTCAGTAAGGATTCGTTTAAGACTCTGTATACCATCTACGTCAGGCCCATACTGGAGTATGCAGCACCAGTTTGGAATCCACACCTAGTCAAGCACGTCAAGAAATTAGAGAAAGTGCAAAGGTTTGCAACAAGACTAGTCCCAGAGCTACGGGGATTGTCCTACGAAGAAAGGTTGAGGGAAATCGGCCTGACGACACTGGAGGACAGGAGGGTCAGGGGAGACATGATAACGACATATAAAATACTGCGCGGAATAGACGAGGTGGACAAAGACGGGATGTTCCAGAGATAGGACACAGACACAAGAGGTCACAATTGGAAGTTGAAGACTCAGATGAATCAAAGGGATGTTAGGAAGTATTTCTTCAGTCATAGAGTAGTCAGGCCATGGAATAGCCTAGAAAGTGATGTAGTGGAGGCAGGAACCATACATAGTTTTAAGGCGAGGTATGATAGAGCTCATGGGGCAGGGAGAGAGAGGACCTAGTAGCAATCAGCGAAGAGGCGTGGCCAGGAGCTGTGACTCGACCCCTGCAACCACAAATAGGTGAGTACAAATAGGTGAGTACACACACACACAGAAAGAACAAAAAAGGCACAATACAGAACACAACCCGCACATAGGAGAGAGAGGCTTACGGTGACGTTTCAGTCTGACTTGGACCATTTACAAACTCCCACACACAGGCAGGAACGATAAATAGCTTTAGGAAGAGGTACGATATAGCTCTTGGAGTTGGGAGAGTGGACCTAGCAACGACCTGCGAACAGGTGGGGGCCAGGAGCTGTGAATCGACCCCTGCAACCACAAACAGGTGAGTACAAATAGGTGAGAGTACACGCACAGTATATACTCGAGGACATACACAACAACAACACCTAATATCAAAGCTTGCAGGACTGCCTTTCAAATATTTTTCATCCCTAGTTGCACGTATCACCTCTGTCGATAATGTGAGTGTAAACACTCCTCGTCCACCGTCTGATCTGGAATCCTGTATTCCGTCCACCGTCTGATCCGTCCCCCCCGAACCCATCCTTCCTGCAGCCTCTTTCATGGCCTGCTATGTCAAGCGAGCGCGAGACAGCACCAGTCACGCTCCTCTTTAATAAACTGCTCTCTGCTGAAGTGAGAAATTGGTATGAATCGTCGGGACCAGTAATATGTTAGCGGTAACGTGAGATGCAGCAAGATATATACCCACCAGCTCAGTTCTCCCTTCATGGGGGGGGGGGGAGGAGGGTACCTACGTGCTACTGAAGGATTCTTGTTCTTGTTCTCTGGAGTTTGGAGATATCTTGCCCTTCCATTGATCAAACCTGATAGCGTATATAAAATTATTATAACTATGACCATAATTTTTAAAGGGGTGGACCGGTAAGCCAGCGGAAGGCTTTCATCAGATGACCAAAAGCTCCAACGGCGGAACATCATCTAAAACCCACGTCAGGAGACACTTGTCCTATTTCCCGACGAACCTTACCTAACCTAACCTAACCTGATTATCTCTTGGTTGGATGATTAACTGGTTTTAAAGCCTATCCAATACACCAGGGTCATAAGGCTGAAAGTCACCTATACACCACCAGTCAACAATATTTCCCTAAAATAGGAAAGAAATTAAACTTATATAAACCACAATAAAACGCGTGGTTGCAAATATGAAAAGAAAAATATTACAATGATAATAGGAAATAAAACCCGAACGCTTTCACGTGCTTACACACATATCCTCTGAAGATATGTAAGAACATATATAAATATACATATACACATATGCAAAACAACCACGGGGGAGTTGAAAGGTAGCTCTAGGCCTTCCGTGTTACAATAAATACATCAGGAGCTTGCAAAGTTCCAAGTTCCTAATGATGTGTTGATTGTAACACGAAAGGCCTAGAGTTACCTTTCAACTCCCCCTGCAGCTGTTTTCCATCTTGCATCGCTTGTTCGCTATTTTTTACACACACACACACACACACACACACACACACACCAACACACACCACACACACACCACACACACACACACACACAAATATATATATATATATATATATATATATATATATATATATATATATATAATATATATATATGAGAGAGAGAGAGAGACTTGTCTAAGTAGGCTAAAACGTGTTTAGTCTCGCGTAAGGGAAGCTAGGCTAGACGTGTTAGGTCTCGCCTAGGGAAAGCTAGGTTAGACGTGTTAGGTCTCGCCTAGGGAAAGCTAGGTTAGACGTGTTAGGTCTCGCCTAGGGGAAGCTAGGTTAGACGTGTTAGGTCTCGCCTAGGGGAAGCTAGGTTAGACGTGTTAGGTCTCGCCTAGGGGAAGCTAGGCTAGACGTGTTAGGTCTCGCCTAGGGGAAGCTAGGTTAGACGTGTTAGGTCTCGCCCATCATGTGCAGGACAGTGCAGTAATGAACAATAATTCAGTTGCTCTCCCGAAGTCATACTAATACGATTGCAAATAAACCACAGAAAGGGTGGGATTTGAACCCATGACTTTTGAGTCGTAAAACTCACTCGCCATGGGTTCTAACCCCACTTGTATCCTGGTTTGATAATTCAGTTTGTCTGTGATCATTTGCAATAGTGATGGTATTAAGTCAAATATTTCTGTAATTTAGGCACTGTTCGCACTAGATTAATACTGACAATATAGCCTCGGTACTGTTGAAAGTGTATTAACGCTGTTGCAACAGTACTGTTGTGTAATAAATACTACTACTGCCACGGTTCTGTTGGGAGAGGATTAGCGCTGTTGGAACGGTACTGCTGTTAGTTTGATAATACTGCTGCCACGGTACTGTTAGAGTGGATCAATACTGTTGCAACAGTACTGTTGCTGCTGGATTAATACTACTTCCACGTTCCTGTTGCCAAAAGAATTAACAAAAACGAGGCTACTTTTATAGTTAATATTATTAGGACAATCACTGTTATCTATGGTTTTTGTTACCAAAACGAGTCCTACTGTTGCTAGGGGCGGCCAGAGAGAGAGAGAGAGAGAGAGAGAGAGAGAGAGAGAGAGAGAGAGAGAGAGAGAGAGAGAGAGAGAGAGAGAGAGAGAGAGAGAGAGCTGGACATTGCAGGTACTTTCGACCGGGTGTGGCACCAGGGCCTCTTAGCAAAACTGCAAGCTCTGGGAATTGCAGGCTCTACGTTATGTCTCCTCATTGATTACTTTCATGGTAGATCTCTAAGTGTAGTTCTCAATGGAACAGAATCAGCAAGACATCCTCTAGGGGCAAGTGTTCCACAAGGAAGCGTTCTGGGACCATTTTTATGGAATGTCTACTTCAAAGACCTTCATCTCGTCCCAGAATCCCATGCATATGTAGACGACTGTACACTGACATTCACTTATCCAAGAGAAGAAATGCCAGCTGCTCTAAGCTACATCAATCACCAGCTAAGAGCTATATCAGCTTGGGGAAATAGATAACAAGTAACACTTCCACCTGAGAAAACACGAATGATGATCTCTAGGCACCATGATGGTAATGCCGGTGCAGTAGTAATGATGAATGGGAGGGTGTTGGCACCTGGGGAAGTTGATATCCTTGGGGTGAAATTTGACTCCAAAATGACCATGAAAAACCACGTTGTAAATCTTGCAAACAAGGCAGCCAGGAAGCTTACAACACTTCGCCGTATCTCGCATCTGCTTGACAGTAGGGGTTGCAAGATTTTGTACGAGGCACAAGTACGCTCACACCTTGAATATGCTCCATTTTCTTGGTTCGCCTGCCCTTCTCATCTGCGACTGCTTGACAGAGTAGAGAACAGAGCAAGACGTCTCATCTCTCGCCTGGACCAATCCTGGATAGATCTGTCATTTCAGCAGAGCCTTCAACACAGGAGGGATGTGGGTGGCCTTACTGTTATGTACAAGGCCAATATTGTCAAAGTACCACACTTGGATCCACTTCGAGGACAGCGTGAAACAAGCTTTTATGCCACAAGACGGTCAGAAAGCAGCAACCTCATTCTGGCTGTACCCTTCTCCAGAACATCATTTCATCTGAGATTATTTATCCCCAGGATGACTCGAGTATGGAACACATTCGTACAACATTATGATGTCAACGAGATAAAGTCAGTTGATCAGATGAAAATGCTGGCCCACGGATGGCTCCAACTTCATCCTGTTCCTTACTTCTATGTTTCATAACAATAAAAATACTTGTATGTTTCATAATAAAAATACTTGTATGTCTCATAACAATAAAAATGCTTTCAAATGAGCTGATGTAGGTAACAGCTCTTAGCTTGCCAATAAAGTTAGGAATCCTTAACCTGTAAATAGCTTGTCAATAAAACTAGGGATCCTTAACCTTGTCAAACCCTGTGTAAAAGAGAGAGAGAGAGAGAGAGAGAGAGAGAGAGAGAGAGAGAGAGAGAGAGAGAGAGAGAGAGAGAGAGAGAGAGAGAGAGAGAGAGAGAGAGCATTGTTACCACAAAAAAAATCACACTAGTTACATTTACAATAAAAAAAATCTATTTATCCATCACTGTTGCCAGTTTCAACATCAGCATTACCAGCAAATCCAAAAAAATATATACATACCCAGCCTCATTTTCCATCATTAAGGCTGAAAAAAAGACATGCATAACAGCCAAATTTGAAAATAGTAAGATTATTAAGGGCAGATCCACAAATAATGTTATATGTGGCTACTCGACTTTTAGCCTCGTTATAGGCAGACATGAGGCTGATGCTGCCTTCAAGAGGAGAGCACATCTCAAAACTTTATTAAATATTTTGGTTTTGCAGATGTTGCTTGTTGCCTGTGGTACGTGGGGGAGAGAGAGAGAGAGAGAGAGAGAGAGAGAGAGAGAGAGAGAGAGAGAGAGAGAGAGAGAGAGAGAGAGAGAGAGAGAGAGAGAGAGAGAGAGAGAGAACTAAGGTAAGTAACAGCTCTTAGCTTATAAATGAAGGCAGCAACTCTTAACCTTGTAAAAAACTCTTGTCTTAATAAGAGAATAAGTGAGGAGAGAGAGAGAGAGAGAGAGAGAGAGAGAGAGAGAGAGAGAGAGAGAGAGAGAGAGAGAGAGAGAGAAAGAGAAGAGAGAGAAAGAGAAAGAGAAAGAGAAAGAGAGAGAGAGAGAGAGAGAGAGAGAGAGAGAAGAGGAGAGAGAGAGAGAGAGAGACAAAGACAGAGAGACAGAGACTCTTAACCCTGTAAAAACTCTTGTATAAATAAGAGTACAGGAGAGTGACAGAGAGAGAGAGAGAGAGAGCAGAGCTGAGGAGGTAAAACTTAGTTGTAATTAAAAGCAGAAACTCTTAACCTGGAAAAACTTTGATGTAAATAAGAGAATAAGAGAGAGAGAGAAGAGAGAGAGATTAGAGAGACCGAGCATTTACTTGTAAAATACAAGTAGAAAAACTCCAGGACCTAAACCTTTACACTCGGTTAGTTGTTAACACGAACGTAAAGGAATGAAGGTGACAGGGAGGAAGAGAAGAGGATAAGGAAAGAGAGGAGGGGAGCAAAAGGGGCAATGGAAATGTTGTGTGTAGGATTAAAGGGTGGTAAAGCAGGGGAGAGCTGTAGTGAGAGATAGTGTAAAAAAAGGGAAACCAATTAATGAGACTGGTATAACATCAAGTGGAAGAAGGTGAGGAGGAAGAGAAGGATAAGGAAGAGGAGGAGGAGATAAGCTAATACTGATAATTTACTTAAAAGTGTTTTTCCAGTGCAGTTTGCTTATCTATGAGAAAAAAAAGAATCTAATAAGCAAAACGGCCACATAGGGGAGTACGAAACGATGAGTACTTTAGCCTTCGTGTTGCAATTACAACAATTCATCAGGAGCTTCTAATATCAGAAATAGCAGAAAATCTAAAGCAGAAGTCGTCAGGCAACACTTTGCATTCATACATATTTACCTTCTTTGCAAATAATAACAATGAGACAGAGCTAAACAATCATTGCTAATATAGAAAGTAATAACCTTATAAATCTTGGAGCAGTGGAGGACCCTTGCTTTATGTCGGTGAAGTTGACTGTCATTAGGGCCACCATGGCAACCATAGGTGGGTGAAGCTTGACTGTCATGAGTCACCATGGCAACAGTAGATGCTTATAAACTTGGACTGCCATGGGGTACCATGGCAAAGTGGGTGGTGAAGCTTGACCTGTCATGGGGCCACCATGGCAACCAGTAGGTGGGTGAAGCTTGACCTGTCATGGGGCACCATGGCAACCAGTAGGTGGTGAAGCTTGACCTGTCATGGGGCCACCATGGCAACCAGTAGGTGGGTGAAGCTTGACCTGTCATGGGGCCACCATGGCAACCAGTAGGTGGGTGAAGCTTGACCTGTCATGGGGTCACTATGGCAACCAGTAGGTGGGTGAAGCTTGACCTGTCATGGGGCCACCATGGCAACCAGTAGGTGGGTGAAGCTTGACCTGTCATGGGGTCCACATTGGCAACCAGTAGGTGGTGTGAAGCCTACCTGTCATGGGGTCACATGGCAACCAGTAGGTGGGTGAAGCTTGACCTGTCATGGGGTCCCCATGGCAACCAGTAGGTGGGTGAAGCTTGACCTGTCATGTGGTCACCATGGCAACCAGTAGGTGGGTGAAGCTGACCTGTCATGGGGCCACCATGGCAACCAGTAGGTGGGTGAAGCTTGACCTGTCATGGGGCCACCATGGCAAACCAGTTGGTGGGTGAAGCTTGACCTGTCATGGGGTCACCATGGCAACCAGTAGGTGGGTGAAGCTTGACCTGTCATGGGGTCACCATGGCAACCAGTAGGTGGGTGAAGCTTGACCTGTCATGGGGTCACCATGGCAGCCAGTGGTGGGTGAAGCTTGACCTGTCATGGGGCCACCATGGCAACCAGTAGGTGGGTGAAGCTTGACCTGTCATGGGGTCACCATGGCAACCAGTAGGTGGGTGAAGCTTGACCTGTCATGGGGCCACCATGGCAGCCAGTAGGTGGGTGAAGCTTGACTTGTCAAGGGGCCACCATGGCAACCAGTAGGTGGGTGAAGCTTGACCTGTCATGGGGCCACCATGGCAGACCAGTAGGTGGGTGAAGCTTGACCTGTCATGGGGTCCACCATGGCACCAGTAGGTGGGTGAAGCTTGACCTGTCATGGGGCCACCATGGCAACCAGTAGGTGGGTGAAGCTTGACCTGTCATGGGGTCACATTGGCAACCAGTAGGTGGGTGAAGCCTAACCTGTCATGGGGTCACCATGGCAACCAGTAGGTGGGTTGAAGCTTGACCTGTCATGGGGTCACCATGGCAACCAGTAGGTGGGTGAAGCTTGACCTGTCATGGGGCCACCATGGCAACCAGTAGGTGGGTGAAGCTTGACCTGTCATGGGGCCACCATGGCAACCAGTAGGTGGGTGAAGCTTGACCTGTCATGGGGCCACCATGGCAACCAGTAGGTGGGTGAAGCTTGACCTGTCACGGGGCCACCATGGCAACCAGTAGGTGGGTGAAGCTTGACCTGTCATGGGGTCACATGGCAACCAGTAGGTGGGTGAAGCTTAACCTGTCATGGGGTCACCATGGCAACCAGTAGGTGGGTGAAGCTTGACCTGTCATGGGGTCACCATGGCAACCAGTAGGTGGGTGAAGCTTGACCTGTCATGTGGTCACCATGGCAACCAGTAGGTGGGTGAAGCTTGACCTGTCATGGGGCCACCATGGCAACCAGTAGGTGGGTGAAGCTTGACCTGTCATGGGGCCACCATGGCAACCAGTTGGTGGGTGAAGCTTGACCTGTCATGGGGCCACCATGGCAACCAGTAGGTGGGTGAAGCTTGACCTGTCATGGGGTCCACCATGGCAACCAGTAGGTGGGTGAAGCTTGACCTGTCATGGGGTCCACCATGGCAGCCAGTAGGTGGGTGAAGCTTGACCTGTCATGGGGCCACCATGGCAACCAGTAGGTGGGTGAAGCTTGACCTGTCATGGGGTCACCATGGCAACCAGTAGGTGGGTGAAGCTTGACCTGTCATGGGGCCACCATGGCAACCAGTAGGTGGGTGAAGCTTGACCTGTCATGGGGCACCATGGCAACCAGTAGGTGGGTGAAGCTTGACCTGTCATGGGGCCACCATGGCAACCAGTAGGTGGGTGAAGCTTGACCTGTCATGGGGTCACCATGGCAACCAGTAGGTGGGTGAAGCTTGACTTGTCAAGGGGCCACCATGGCAACCAGTAGGTGGGTGAAGCTTGACCTGTCATGGGGCCACCATGGCAGCCAGTAGGTGGGTGAAGCTTGACCTGTCATGGGGTCACCATGGCAACCAGTAGGTGGGTGAAGCTTGACCTGTCATGGGGCCACCATGGCAACCAGTAGGTGGGTGAAGCTTGACCTGTCATGGGGTCACATTGGCAACCAGTAGGTGGGTGAAGCCTAACCTGTCATGGGGTCACCATGGCAACCAGTAGGTGGGTGAAGCTTGACCTGTCATGGGGTCACCATGGCAACCAGTAGGTGGGTGAAGCTTGACCTGTCATGGGGCCACCATGGCAACCAGTAGGTGGGTGAAGCTTGACCTGTCATGGGGCCACCATGGCAACCAGTAGGTGGGTGAAGCTTGACCTGTCATGGGGCCACCATGGCAACCAGTAGGTGGGTGAAGCTTGACCTGTCACGGGGCCACCATGGCAACCAGTAGGTGGGTGAAGCTTGACCTGTCATGGGGTCACCATGGCAACCAGTAGGTGGGTGAAGCTTGACCTATCATGGGTCACCATGGCAGCCAGTAGGTGGGTGAAGCTTGACCTGTCATGGGCCCACCATGGCAACCAGTAGGTGGGTGAAGCTTGACCTGTCATGGGGTCACCATGGCAACCAGTAGGTGGGTGAAGCTTGACCTGTCATGGGGTCACCATGGCAGCCAGTAGGTGGGTGAAGCTTGACCTGTCATGGGGCCACCATGGCAACCAGTAGGTGGGTGAAGCTTGACCTGTCATGGGGCCACCATGGCAACCAGTAGGTGGGTGAAGCTTGACCTGTCATGGGGCCACCATGGGAACCAGTAGGTGGGTGAAGCTTGACCTGTCATGGGGCCACCATGGCAACCAGTAGGTGGGTGAAGCTTGACCTGTCATGGGGCCACCATGGCAACCAGTAGGTGGGTGAAGCTTGACTTGTCATGGGGCCACCATGGCAACCAGTAGGTGGGTGAAGCTTGACCTGTCATGGGGCCACCATGGCAACCAGTAGGTGGGTGAAGCTTGACCTGTCATGGGGCCACCATGGGAACCAGTAGGTGGGTGAAGCTTGACCTGTCATGGGGCCACCATGGCAACCAGTAGGTGGGTGAAGCTTGACCTGTCATGGGGTCACCATGGCAGCCAGTAGGTGGGTGAAGCTTGACCTGTCATGGGGTCACCATGGCAGCCAGTAGGTGGGTGAAGCTTGACCTGTCATGGGGCCACCATGGCAACCAGTAGGTGGGTGAAGCTTGACCTGTCATGGGGTCACCATGGCAGCCAGTAGGTGGGTGAAGCTTGACCTGTCATGGGGTCACCATGGCAACCAGTAATGACTAGCCTACAGAATACTTTAATAACTTAAATTTTTATTTAAACTATCGTCTTGTATTTTATTACACAATTATTATTTTTTAAAAACCTCTTCTCATACAGAAGACCCAAAATTTTTAAACAATGTAGACTAAAGTCACTTCTTGGGGCCCCTACGCGGTTAGGGGCCCTCAAGCTTAAGCTTGAGGACTGAGGGATATAAGACCCCTTATAGTTAAGGGTAGGTAAGATTTGTCAGGAAACAGGACAAGTGTTTCCTGACGTGGGTCTTAGTCATATCATGACCCACAGCTGGAACTTTTGGTCATCTGACCGAGGCCTTCCACTGGCTTACCACTCCACCCCTTTAAAGATTATGGTCATCATTATAACCATTAGATATAATTCTAATTTATGGTCTCGAGTTCAAGAAAATACGAAACAGACTAAAGTAT
Organism: Cherax quadricarinatus; assembly: GCF_026875155.1. Classification (NCBI taxonomy): domain Eukaryota; kingdom Metazoa; phylum Arthropoda; class Malacostraca; order Decapoda; family Parastacidae; genus Cherax; species Cherax quadricarinatus. The sequence goes on along the minus strand of NC_069465.1, from coordinate 333,542 downwards.
GAGTTGGGAAATGTGAATCTATGGTAACATAGTTTCTCATGAGGCAAATATACAGCAACATATATCCACAAAAATACTGATATATTACCATGGGAACTAGAGAAGCTGAGGCTGTCCAAAATTTCTCAGCATTTTTGTATGAGGAGAAAACGGGAGAAGGGTGAAAATGTCGAGGAAGAGAATGAAGGAAATAAGAGAAAAAATGTGAAAAAAATAAGACTTCGGTGAATATAGCAGAACAAAACAAAATAAAAGAAACGAGAACAAAAAGACACAATACCGTCCGATATTTCACCCGTCCCATTATGGGACGGGTGAAATATCGGATGTGACCGTGAGGTGATATCTCAGCCTTATAAGCCTTCTGTTGTTCTATTGTTTTTACAGTTCCTTGATAATGTGAAAATCACGAAAGCGCTTGGAATTTCACTCTTCTTCACGGTGCATATTTTGGATATACAGTTATATGGTAGCTTTTATTAACATTTCTTCTCCACACAGTTGGCGAGACGTCATGAAGGAATGTCTCACTATGCATACCTGTGTCTCCTTACCACCGCTTGGCTTTCTTGGGTTACCCTGGGTCACTAACCCAAAAGAAGCCTTTTTCTTCATAATGTAGGTCATATAACCCACATATGAAAGTTGAGGTTAAATTTTCTTATTAAAAAAAATAGCTTTTCTTGGTCGCACAGACCCAAAAATATAAGTGTGTATTGCACAACTTACTTGCCGGGTCACCACATGGGTAAGACCCGGCCCAGGACCAGTCCTGGCAACCCTACATGAACGTCCAACTTAATACTGAAGAATTAACAGCAACAACACGAGGTCCTGACTACACACCAGCTGAGAGAACACACAATAAACACGGTGTGCATTACAGACAATAAACACGGTGTACACTACACACAACAAACACGGTGTACACTACACACAACACGGTGTACACTAAACACAACAAACACGGTGTACACTACACACAACAAACACGGTGTACACTACACACAACACGGTGTACACTACACACAACAAACACGGT
>NC_069465.1:315000-330000 GCF_026875155.1 Cherax quadricarinatus | reverse complement strand
CAGTCCAATACAGAGAAAGGTGGAAGATTAGATGTTTGAGGTGATCTGTCCCTCAGTCTGAAGACAATGTGTGTAAATACACACACGCATACACAGGGAGAGAGAGGGGACCTAGTAGCAACCTGCAAAGAGGCAGGGTCTGGAGCTGTGAATCGACCCTTGCAATCATACTTAGGTGAGTACACACATACACACACACACAGGCACTCGCATAAACACACACATCTCCAAACACAATAACCCCCAACCACCTCTTACACACACACACACACACACACACACACACACAGTCCACAAAACACTATGAAGTCAACAATCCATTTTCACCTCGGGTAATTATCCGGAAGTGAAATATAAAACCACACCAAAACTTTTTAATGTTGGATTTAAATTTTTGGCGACAGCAAATAATTTGTGTTAATACCGACTGAGCACCAACTGAGAACTCGCATCTGGCAACCTCCTACCAGATGGCAACCTCCTTCCAGCTGGCAACTTCCACCCAGCTGGCAACCTCCTTCCAACTTGCAACCTCTTTCCAGCTGGCAACTTCCACACAGCTGGCAACCTCCTTCCACCTTGTAACTTCCTCCCAGCTGGCAACCATCTGGAACAATTCACAACTAACCCACAATACCGTGACTGGAACAATTCACAACTAACCCACAATACCGTGACTGGAACAATTCACAACTAACCCACAATACCGTGACTGGAACAATTCACAACTAACCCACAATACCGTGACTGGAACAATTCACAACTAACCCACAATACCGTGACTGGAACAATTCACAACTAACCCACAATACCGTGACTGGAACAATTCACAACTAACCCACAATACCGTGACTGGAACAATTCACAACTAACCCACAATACCGTGACTGGAACAATTCACAACTAACCCACAATACCGTGACTGGAACAATTCACAACTAACCACCAATTTATAAAGTACACTTAAGCAACGTTACAGTAACTCCTGGCCCATAAAAGAGAATTCTTTGTTTCATATAAGCATTTAAACGACTACCTGTATTTTCTAGGTGCATATAAAAGAAGGTTGCATAAACACTCACAGAATACCAAGCCAACTTTAACAGACTAAAGTCAGTGAAGACTGGAAGCTTCGAGGAAGATGGAACCTAAGTAAACACCGATCATTATTATTCCTGACCAAAACAAGCCCCATTCGTAGCCAAAACAAGCCCCACTCGTAGCCAAAACAAGCCCCATTCGTAGCCAATAAAAGCCCCATTCGTGACAAAAAACACCATTCGTTACCAAAACAAGCCCCATTCGTGACCAGACCAAATACCATTCGTGGCCAAAAACAAGCCCCTTTCGTGACACAAACAAGTCCCATTCGTGACCAAAACAAACACCATTCGCGACCAAAACAAACCATTCGTGGCCAAAATATGCCCCATTCGTGGCCAAAACAAACACCGTTCGTGGCCAAAACAAGCCCCATTCGTGGTCAAAACAAACCCCATTCGTGACCAAAACAAACACCATTCGCGACCAAAACAAACACCATTCGTGACCAAAGTAAACACCATTCGCGACCAAAAAATAGCAACATTCGTGACGTAACACACAACAAATTGTTAGACAACAGAAATATTGAAGCAACGCCTGTCGATTCTATTACCACCAATTTTATTAGTGTTATGAGATGTAAATAAAGCTCTACGAATGTCAGGTGACGAATTTTATTCTCACCTGGGCATATGGGAGCAAGCAACACACACACACACACACACACACACATACACACACACACACACACACACATATATATATATATATATATATTATATATATATATATATATATATATATATATGTTGTGTGTGTGTGTTTGTGTGTGTGTGTGTGTGTGTGTGTGTGTGTGTGTGTGTGTCTGCTTGCTCCCATATGCTCAGAGACTCTTGGCCCATGAGAAAAGAGTGCATCCAAATCCCTTAAGGAACTAGGTAAAAGACTTATCAGGGTAACTAGGGATCCCAGGGCAGCTAGTTCTCTATTCCAGCGACTCAGCGTTGCGGTTCAGAGGGGTAATGCCTGCTGTATCCTGGGCACGCGCCTCAGTTCTGAGGAGCTGGATGAGACTTTTGCATTGTAATCTGTGATAAACATGTAGCAATATGTACTTGAAATGTATCCCTCAAGCATCATGTACTGTATATGCCATCTTTGTACCAGCAATGTATCTTCTAAATCCTTTGTACCATATTATGTAATAATATACATATAGTAAATTTTCTAGAGGATTGATGGAGTAATCGAACCGGGGAAAGCAAAATGCAAGTCCCTGCTCTTACCACTAGACCATGGGGTTAAGATCAATAGTTGTGAAACAAGGCAACAACTATGGGCTTTGAAAGGGTAACTTAGGCATCATCTACGACTCAGTGAGTTTTTACACAGACCTAATGCCGCCCCACTGCTTGTCAATATTTAAAGTATAACTGATTGGTGGTGAGCAGGAGACATGCAGCCTTAATGACCCTCCTGTAGTAGGCAGGTTGGAAGCTCAATAAACCAGCCAACCAGTCCAGAAACAGATAAAAAAGCATAACAAAAAATATAACAAATTTATATAAAAGCAGGTAATCATCCATAGATACAACAACAAAAACAAAACGAAAAATGTCGTAAATCCATAGACTATAGACACCATAAAATACAGAATAGAAACAAAAGAGCATCGACCAACGTAAAAATTTAGTGTTTCAGTGGCATTGGGTGCCGGGAGTCGTCAATACAGAGGGCTCGAATTCTTTTTGAAAAATATATTCAAGCAAATCCATCCATAGATGCTTCACAATGAGTTTTAGATAACCACGTTGGAGTTGTGAGTGTGGGGAGTGTTGCCAGTAGTTAAGTGTTTGTCTATGGTAGTGAGATGGTGCATGGTAAAGATGGAAGTAGGGTTAAGGCTTAGCTCCTGGGCCCATCTCTTACGTAGCTACCAGAATGACATTTTCCCTTAGAAGGGTGAGGATGGTTAGGGGGGGAGGGTCTTTTGTTGCTTGTGAAGGGCTCTTGATTCATGGAATTAGAGTCACTTCCTCGATCACGGCTGATTACTTCCCATTTCGAAATCGCGGTGTTAAATTTAGGAGTTCAACCCCTGTGTGTGTATACTCACCTAGTTGTGATTGCAGGGGTTGAGTCACAGCTCCTAACCCCGCCTCTTCACTGGTCGCTCCTAGGTCACTCTCCCTGCTCCATGATCCTTATCATACCTCTTCTTGTGTGTGTGTGTGTGCGTGTGTGTGTACTCACCTAGTTGAAGTTGCGGGGGTCGAGTCCGAGCTCCTGGCCCCGCCTCTTCACTGATCGCTACTAGGTCACTCTCCCTGAGCCGTGAGCTTTATCATACCTCTGCTTAAAGCTATGTATGGATCCTGCCTCCACTACATCGCTTCCCAAACTATTCCACTTACTGACTACTCTGTGGCTGAAGAAATACTTCCTAACATCCCTGTGATTCATCTGTGTCTTCAGCTTCCAACTGTGTCCCCTTGTTACTCTGTCCAATCTCTGGAACATCCTGTCTTTGTCCACCTTGTCAATTCCTCTCAGTATTTTGTATGTCGTTATCATGTCCCCCCTATCTCTCCTGTCCTCAGTGTCGTCAGGTTGATTTCCCTTAACCTCTCCTCGTAGGACATACCTCTTAGCTCTGGGACTAGTCTTGTTGCAAACCTTTGCACTTTCTCTAGTTTCTTCACGTGCTTGGCTAGGTGTGGGTTCCAAACTGGTGCCGCATACTCCAATATGGGCCTAACGTACACGGTGTACAGGGTCCTGAATGATTCCTTATTAAGATGTCGGAATGCTGTTCTGAGGTTTGCTAGGCGCCCATATGCTGCAGCAGTTATTTGGTTGATGTGCGCTTCACGAGATGTGCCTGGTGTTATACTCACCCCAAGATCTTTTCCCTTGAGTGAGGTTTGTAGTCTCTGACCCCCTAGACTGTACTCCGTCTGCGGCCTTCTTTGCCCTTCCCCAATCTTCATGACTTTGCACTTGGTGGGATTGAACTCCAGGAGCCAATTGCTGGACCAGGTCTGCAGCCTGTCCAGATCCCTTTGTAGTTCTGCCTGGTCTTCGATCGAGTGAATTCTTCTCATCAACTTCACGTCATCTGCAAACAGGGACACCTAAGAGTCTATTCCTTCCGTCATGTCGTTCACAAATACCAGAAACAGCACTGGTCCTAGGACTGACCCCTGTGGGACCCCGCTGGTCACAGGTGCCCACTCTGACACCTCGCCACGTACCATGACTCGCTGCTGTCTTCCTGACAAGTATTCCCTGATCCATTGTAGTGCCTTCCCTGTTATCCCTGCTTGGTCCTCCAGTTTTTGCACCAATCTCTTGTGTGGAACTGTGTCAAACGCCTTCTTGCAGTCCAAGAAAATGCAATCCACCCACCCCTCTCTCTCTTGTCTTACTGCTGTCACCATGTCATAGAACTCCAGTAGGTTTGTGACACAGGATTTCCCGTCCCTGAAACCATGTTGGCTGCTATTGATGAGATCGTTCCTTTCTGTTTGTGTGTGTGTTGTATATATATATATATATATATATATATATATATATATATATATATATATATATATATATATATATATATATATATATATATTAATATTATATACACGCAAGTTTTTCTCTGCACTGAACAGTTTTAGCGTATATTTTTTCAGTTGTAAAGATAGAGGAAGTTAAACTCACAAAGGTCTGACAACTATAAAGTCATAACGGAACCATCTATCCAGAGAGAGAGAGAGAGAGAGAGAGAGAGAGAGAGAGAGAGAGAGAGAGAGAGAGAGAGAGAGAGAGAGAGAGAGAGAGAGAGAGAGAGAGAGAGAGAGCAAATGTTCGTGACGAAATAAAAATAACATCAAGCATGATCATGACTTACGAAGTGATGGTGAGTTATGTTGTTGGTTGTGTTATTTAATGATGTGTTCTCTGATACAGTCATCTGTCTTACTTAACACTCTCTTCTGTTATAAGCTAATATATTCTGCTATCTAACAATGCGTTGTCATCTAGAAGTGCGTTATCATCCAGCAATGCGTTGTCAACTAACAATGTGTTGCGTCATCTAGCAATGTGTTGAGTAATATAGCTAAGTGTTGTGCCATATATGAAGAGATGTTTATCTCAGTGTATATACATATAAATCTTGTATCTTGCTTGTTTAGTTGGTGGATTTATATTATATCCTGTTTATCTAGAAAAAGGTTTAAAGTTCAATGAATGTAACTCAAGAAATCGTAATGACACGATTGCAAATAAAGCATACCCCCGGCCGGGATTGAACCCGCGGTCATAGAGTCTCAAAACTCCAGCCCGTCGCGTTAGCCACTAGACCAGCTAGCCACAATAAGATTCATCCAACTAGGTATATTTCTACACCATAGGAAAGTTAGCACAGGCACCTCTGTGATCACAAATGCAAGTTTTTACAGACGAATCTCCAGCTAGCGTGGCCGTGACGAACTCTAGCTCAAGTCCCTTCACTGCCGTCAACATGACTGGCTGGAGTTTTGAGACTCTATGACCGCGGGTTCAATCCCGGCCGGGGGTATGGTTTATTTGCAATCGTGTCATTACGATTTCTTGAGTCATGTTGACGGCAGTGAAGGGACTTGAGCTACAGTTCGTCACGGCCACGCTAGCTGGAGATTCGTCTGTAAAAACTTGCATTTGTGGTCACAGAGGTGCCTGTGCTAACTTTCCTATGGTGTAGAAATATACCTAGTTGGATGAATCTTATTGTGGCTAGCTGGTCTAGTGGCTAACGCGACGGGCTGGAGTTTTGAGACTCTATGACCGCGAGTTCAATCCCGGCCGGGGGTATGGTTCAATGAATGTAACTCATCAGTCGAGATAAGTAAATCTTAAAACAGGCATTAAACTTTCTGTATATATAAACGAATAGACAAATATACGCAGAGTAGAATATCTCTCTCACTGTATATATAAAGTGTTCACTTTAATTCTTATTTTAGGGATTAAGGTATCTTGATCAGTGGCTGACCTACACTTTTAGGACCCTGAAGCTTGAACTGTTATGGGGGGCCCCTTCGCAACCCCTTCTCACGCAGTACACCAAAAATTTGTAAATAATGTCCCCGTGTCCGACTAAACCTTTACAAAAATTAACCATACCCCGGCCGGGATTGAACCCGCGGTCAGAGAGTCTCAAAACTCCAGCCCGTCGCGTTAGCCACTAGACTAGCTAACGCGACGGGCTGGAGTTTTGAGACTCTCTGACCGCGGGTTCAATCCCGGCCGGGGTATGGTTTGTTTGCAATCGTGTCATTGCGATTTCGTGAGTCATCTTTACAAAAATTCAATGTACGTCAAAGGCCCTAAAATCTGGAACACCCTACCTGAGAACTCTAGAACTGCAGACACATTCATCACCTTCAAAACTACCATTAGAAAACATCTTATCTCCCTGATACACCCCGTCAACTAACTACACGAATACCACCTGGTGGTTCACACTTACACTCACTCACCCATTTGACCATAAACAGAAATATTAATCTCAATCTTAAAATAATGAATCCTGTGATAGTCCAATACTGAAACTATGTACTGTGCCAAAACAAAAGCATTCACATTGCTAAACTCACAAACTAGTATTTAGTCACTTAGCCATAATACCAACTTACCTCATAATTTGTAATATTTTAAACTTAAGATTTAAACTAAGTCTGCCCGAAATGCCTAGCCATGCTAGGTGTTCTAGTGGTACACTCTGTAATTATTATTTTACTACATGTAAACCACACAATAACTAAATTCTGTAAACTCAGCATTGTAATCCTTATAGAGAATAAACTTTGAATTGAATTGAATTGAAAAGTGACTTGGGAGCCTCCGGGATTAGGGGCCCCTAAGGCTTAAGCTTCATTAGTTTCACAGTAGATAACTCTGACACATATACATATATTCCCGTGACACAAAATAAACTTCAGACGTCAAAAATAATTTCGTGCCTCACAGCCAATAATGTTCCATCAAAGCCTGGGTGTCAGTGTCCAGGCAACAAAGTAATATATTCACCCCGTGTCATGTGAGCTCATGCCCTTTTAAATTTTAAATACTCTGACAAGCAGGTGCTGACGCCTTCCTCTTATTAATTGTAAGTGCGTACTTTCTTTTTATTATATTTCTTAGTATATTAGAAGTAGGATTTTAATTTTTAAAGAGGTGGAATGGTAAGCCAATGGAAGGCCTCGGTCAGATGACCAAAAGCTCCAGCTGTAGGTCATCATATGACTAAATCCTGCGTCAGGAAACACTTGTCCTGTTTCCTGACGAATCTTACCAGACTTCCATCCATTAGTAGTTGTATGACCCTTACGCATTTAGAGGATCTCCGTGAATACGATACTAGACACTATACATCTCTCCACCACCACAGTCTGTCCCTACCAGGTTATTAACACAGGATATCTCAGTACAACCATGTATTATAAATTGTTCCTAGAGATCCTCCCGAGAGTGATACCTATAACAGCCGAATAACACTTCGTGTACCTATTTACTGCTGCCGAAAAACACCTAAGTACCTATTTAATGCTCCCTACTAAAATATAGGTGTTCATCGCTACCGACTAACACCTAGATACAAGCAGGTGAGCCACTGAAAGGAGGTATGTTGATGCTGGTGAGAGGCTCTTGATCCAATGATTAAAGATATCCTCCTCTTCCTTGGATGGAATCTGACTGCCTCTTGCTAAAGGACCCCAGTTGAATAAATCACTATCTAACTTTTTTTTTTTTAAAGATTGCGTATTCCCGCGTAGCATGTATCAATGTAGTATTTGTGTACCGGCCTGAATAAGCTCTACTCCTTTATATAGGGAATAATTAAACCTAAATACCATGGAGATAAAATAACTACTAACTTTGCAAACTAGAACCCAGACTGCTTAAATTAAATTATGGTTGCATCCCCTCAAAGGGGAAATGGGAATACAGTCTATACACAGGTCGGGCTCACCCGCTACTACCTTCACAGGCAGGCGGGATCTTAACTGAAATTTCAGGTGTTTTTTTTTCGATTATCTGGTCATAAAATTTAGTAGTAACTATGTTGTATTATGGGATACCTGTGCCTTAGCCTACTCCTTAATAAATTAATAATAATAGGTATAACTGTACCTAAGATGCTAGGAACCAATAACTGCTTTATTGTAAATTAAAAGGTATGGCCTTTAAAGGCTGAGAATGGACCTCCCTCATACACAGTCGGGCGAGTACCCGCACTTAAACATTTCCCAGGACACCGGCGGGATCTTAAAACATGAAAAGGTTTCAGGTGTTACTCCATGTCCTCGCGTCTCAAAATTTAGTATACAGGTGTTGAAATCGACCTGGGCACTGCAGGTGACCCTAGCCTCCCTCCAACTGACCATTAATCATACATACGACAACCACTGCGACTTCCACCTCTAATCCACCCAAGTCTCCCCCTCCAATATTTTATAGAAAATGGAATAAGCAAGTGGAGTCTCAATTTGGTCTTATCAAGAATCAGAATTTATAGTAAAAGAAATGCACATACGAGGTATATAGTGATACTGACGATTTAAATAATTATACTCATAGCTTTAAAAATAATTACGCTAATTTAAGTTAGGTTAGTTTCTAAGTTAGGTTTAGTCCAAAAATAAAGTATTTTACATCAGGGGCAATGACAAAATATATCAATCTGTAATTTATTTTTTTGGAAACCTTGACAAACAGTATCCATCGACACCATGCCCAGCCCTTCTATGGCAGGGTAGGTGCCTGAGCCTGAGCTTGCAGCTCACAAGACTGTCATTCCCATTAGCCCCCTTGGGGTGGGGATGGCAGACCAGAGAGGCCGAGCTTCTCCCTACAAGAAGCTAGGCCTGGGGACAGTTGGTCCCAAAGATGAGGGGGTACTTGTACCTCCTCCCATGGGAGACTTAGGTCTCAGACACTCCCTAGAGAGGGAGCCAAGGCCGGGCCACCACTTGGAAAAGACCCGGGCCGGGAGAATACCGGCGAATCTTTAATAATAAATAACAAACAGTGCCCTATGAGATAATATATAAAAAAAAATGGATATAATCTTAACCATAGTTTTTAAAGGGGTAAAGGGGTTAGCCAGTGGAAGGCTTCGGTCACATGACCAAAAGCTCCAGCTGTGGGTCATCGTGTGACTAAGACCCGGATCAGGAAACACTTGTCCTGTTTCCTGACAAATATTATGCCTTTATTTAAAACTTTGTCGTGGTGTAAAAATCCAAAGATATAAAAAAAGTGTATAAAAAAAGTTGTGCCGTTTCTTCAGTTACCGACCCTCCCCAGGGATTGACCCCGGGTTCCTCGGTTGTAAAACCTGCTGCCACTTTGCCACGGTTTACAAATCCTTTCCTTTACTACCATCAAGGTTTAGCAGAAAATCAGGTTTTAATGTTTGTAGGCCTATCTGCCTTCATTCCTAGAGGGAGGTCCCTTGATGTCAGCGAGGGGGCTCTTGATGTCAGTGAGGGGTATCTTGATGTCAGCGAGGGGATCTTGATGTCAGCGAGGGGATCTTGACGTCAGCAAGGGAATCTTGACGTCAGCGAGGGGATCTTGACGCCAGCAAGGAGCACTTGACGTCAGCGAGGGGGGCTCTTGGCGTCAGCGAGGGGTTCTTGATGTCAACGAGGGGATCTTGACTTCAGCAAGGGAATCTTGACATCAGCGAGGGGATCTTGACGTCAGAAAGGGAATCTTGACGTCAGCGAGGGGTTCTTGATGTCAGCGAGTGGCTCTTGACGTCAGCGAGGGAGCTCTTGACGTCAGCAAGGGGATCCTGATGTCAGCGAGGGGCTCTTGATTTAAATAACACACTCGTAACATTAGGATATATTAACGACGCAACATATCGCCACAAATCTCATTATCCTGATACAGTAAGTGCCTCTTAACTCACACTTGATAGTATTCTATATCTTATCTTACTCTCTTGAGTCAAAGACCTGACCCTGTCCTCCCATGCCTTGGATCGACACTGATTTCCGTACTCTGGGTAGGAGCAGATACTTCTTTCTAAGGATATCCTCAGTCTGGACTCTCAGAGTCCTATGTTTATGTATTTCCCATGTACTCCCATGTACACCCATGTACTCCCCTGTACATCCATGTTCTTCCATATCCACTCATGTACAGTACTTCAGTTTACACCCATGTACTCCCATGTACACCCACATAAACCACTGTACTCCCATGCAAACCCATATACATGTACTCCCACGTAAACCCAAATACTCCCATTCCCCTGGAGGTTCATGACTAGTACGTGTTTAGCGCTTCCCCACTTTAACAACCAAAATTCTCGGTCTTCAGCAACAACAAAGATCAAATGAATCAGGCTCATATAAATTAATAAAATAAAATTATACCGTTTGTTAGGTCAGGTAATATTTGTCAGAAGACAGGACAAGTGTTTCCTGACGTGCGTCTTAGTCATGCGATGACCCGACTTCACTGGAGCTTTTGGTCATCTGACCGAGGCCTTCCACTGGTTTACCCCTTCACCCCTTTAAAAACTATGGTTATGATTATATCACGATAAAACACCTAGCTCTTCTGGGTGCGTGATTCTTGTAGTATTGAGTGGTCCTGTGGGTTACAGCGTCATGTGATTTTTGCTTACCATGAGGCGGGCCAAAACGACATGGGTTTGAGTGCTCGGCTAGTCGCAGTAATATATATATATATTATATAATAATATATATATATATTTATATATATTATATTATATATGTATATATATTAATATATATATATAATATATATTTATATTATATTATATATTATATATATATATATATATATTATTATATATATATATATTACATGTATATACATGTATATTTTATATATATATATATTTTATATATATATATATATATTATGATTATATATATATATATATATATATATATATATATATATTATATATATTACGATCTTGGCTTAAATAGCAACGCTCATTTTGCCATATAGGACAAGCTAAAATTTGTGTATGCAATAATTTCGACAAAATCATTCTGAACCTAACGAAAAAAATATATTTCAATGTGTTTCTTTAGTATTAAATTTTTGTAAACAAATCTAAAATATATTTAGTTGGGTTAGGCTAAAATAAATTGTTCTTGTTATAATAAGGTTAGGTAAGTTTTCTAAGATTCTTTTGGAGCAAAATTAAAAATTTTTACATTAACATTAATGAAAAAAATATATCTTTAAACGTATAAGAGAAGTTTTTAGAAAGGACTTAATTTTGAATGAGTTCTTTCTAATTGACCAGTTTTACATATTCGGCACGACACAAACACACACACACACACACACGCACACACGCACACACACACACACACACACACACACACACACACACACACACACACACACAACATATATATATATATATATATTATATTATATATATATATATATATATATATATTATATATATAATCAAAATTAATGACGTTGCATTTATTACGATTGTGATCTATATAACTCATTTTACAGGATTTGAATAACTAAATTCTCTAGTGTTCTATAAAAAGAAAGGTAAACAAACTTAGAAGCCAAGATCTAACCTGGTTGCAAAAATCCTTTCCCGAGTGACATTTACTGTAAATTGTATTCGACTGCTGGTAGGAAATATATATTAGTCAGAAGTGTTCATTCTGTTAGAATGCCTCTGTGAGGACAAGCTGTAAGATACAAGTAGCCTGAAATTTAAGAACATGTGGTGTGAATGTAAGAACATGTGGTGTGAATGTAAGAACATGTGGTGTGAATGTAAGAACATGTGGTGTGAATGTAAGAACATGTGGTATGCATGTAAGAACATGTGGTATGCATGTAAGAACATGTGGTATGCATGTAAGAACATGTGTTGTGAATGTAAGAACGGTGTTTCGCACCATACAGTCAGTAGTATCTGAGATATCGGTGCATAAGAAGTATAACCCTAATTTTTAAAGGAGTGGAGTGGTAAGCCAGTGGAAGGCCTCGGTCAGATGACTAAAAGATCCAGCTGTGGGTCATCATATGGCTTAATCCCTATTTTAAAGATTAAAATATTAATGTCAGGCGGTGAAAAGTTTAGGTGTCAGCCTTAAGAGGCGCCTGAGATTCCCTGTCTCCTAATATCATGTTTATTTTCTCATTATAATCTACTTTGTCCATTATTACTACCGCATTTGCTCTGTCTGGTCTCGCAAGGTGAAGTCCAGGATCTTTCCTTAATTCATTGTATAACTTAACAAATCTGTGTTGAAGAGGTGTGAGCTTACTCCTCTGCAACACAATTGTCCTCAAAGATTTGTAAAGTTATACCATGAATTAAGGAAAGATCCTGGACTTCACCTTACTCAACAGACAAATAAAATGAGATAGCAATTATGGACAAGGTAGATTACAGGGAAAAAAATAACATATTTTTAGAAGACAGGAAGACTGACGTGCCCCTTAACCAGCGATCCCGTTTTATAAATGGCGTGTAAAACCTCGCTCTCGTAAACCAGGGGACGCCTAGCCAGTCAGGTTTCAATATTTGATCAAGACGTGCTTGCAAAACTTTTCTTTTTCCTGTTACGTGAGGAGTGAAACATCAGCAGGTGCATTCTTAATGCTGGTGCACAGGTGTATGACAGCCTTAAGTGACACACATGTTGTTGATACCTTAAAACTTAATACGCAGCTACACCTTAAAAGGTACGCAGTGTGAGGCTAACCTTGTGACAAATGGTTTAGAAAACCGATAAGGTGAAGAATGAGACACTTGGGAATCTTTAATGGCGAAACGTTTCGCCACACAGTGGTTTCTTCAGTCCAATACAGAGAAGAACGATGGAAAAAGAGGATTAGTTTGAGGTAATCAGTCCCTCAGCCTGGAATCGATGTGTTCAGTCCATTAATCTTGAAGACTGATCAACTGATACATCGATTCCAGGCTGAGGGACGGATTGCCTCAAACTCCTCCTCCTTTTCCACAGTTCTTCTCTGTATTAGACTGATGAAGTCACTGGCTGGCGAAACGTTTCCTCAGTATTCCCAAATGTTGTACAAGTATCTCATTCTTCAAGGTTAATCTTGTTTAGCTTCCATTAGTGATATCTGCACCGTACAGTTATTATATTCCAACTTCAAACTACCAGTATGTATTAGGTCATGTCAGGGTATCCCAGTATCCTTCGGTCATCCCAGTACCTCTCAGGTCATCCCAACATCTCTTAGGTCATCGCAGGGTCATCTCAGCATCCCTTAGGTCATCCCAGTATGTCTTAGGTCATCCCAGCATCCTTCAGGTCATCCCAGCATCCCTTAGGTCATCCCAGTATGTCTTAGGCCATCCCAGCATGTCTTAGGTCATCCCAGCATCCTTCAGGTCATCCCAGCATCCCTTAGGTCATCTCAGAACCATCCCAGAATCCCTTCGGAGGTCTGGGAAGCTTAAGAGGTTCTAACTTAGCTGTGAGAGTCATAAACTATAATTGGTAGGAACTGAACAATGTCTGCAAGTGAGCTGCAGTAGTGGTTGTGGTGGTAGTGGTGGTGGTGGGTAGTGGTGGTAGTGATGGTGGTAGTGAGTGGTGGTAGTGATGGTAGTGGTGGTAGTGGTGGTGTGATGGTGGTTAGTCATGGTGGTGGTAGTGATGGTGGTAGTGATGGGTGGTAGTGGTGGTAGTGGTGGTAGTGATGGTGGTAGTCATGGTGGTGGTAGTGATGGTGGGTAGTGTGGTGGTGGTAGTGGTGGGTAGTGGTGGTAGTGATGGTGGTAGTGATGGTGGTTTGTCGGGGTTAGTGATGGTGGTGTATGGTGTGTGATGGTGGTTGTGTGATTGGTGGTGGTAGTGGTGGTAGTGAGTGGTGGTAGTGATGAGTGGTGGTAGTGACGGTGGTGGTAGTGGTGGTAGTGATGGTTAGTGGGGTGGGTAGTATGGTGGAGTGATGGTGGTGGTAGTATGGTGTGGGATGGTAGTGGTGGTGAGTGTGGTGGTAGTGTGGTGTAGTTGGTGGTAGTGTGGTGGTAGTAATGGTGGTGGATGGTGGTAGTGATGGTGGTGGTAGTGATGGTGTGTGTGAGTGGTGGTAGTGATGGTGGTGTATGGTGGTGGTAGTGATGGTGGTGGTAGTGGTGGTTAGTGATGGTGGTGGTAATGATGGTAATAGTAATGTGGTGATGATTGATTGTGATTTGGTGGTAGTGAATTGGAATATCAGTGGCCTGGAATATGACTGGAACTTATCAGTTGGCCAGTGATGTCAGTGACCTGCAAGCTATCGGTGCCGTGGTACGTGGTGTTGTGCCATCGTGGTTAATACCAGTGTAAATTGCAATTCAACTTCAATAGGACCCTTGCAATATCAGTGACCCTTGCAACTATCAGTGACCCTTGCAACTATCAGTGACCCTTGCAACTATCAGTGACCCTTGCAACTATCAGTGACCCTTGCAACTATCAGTGACCCTTGCAATTATCAGTGACCCTTGCAACTTATCAGTGACCCTTGCAACTATCAGTGACCCTTGCAATTATCAGTGACCCTTGCAAACATCATGTGACCCTTGCAACTTTTCAGTGACCCCTTTCAACTATCAGTGACACTTGCAACTATCAGTGACCCTTGCAACTATCAGTGACACTTGCAACTATCAGTGACCCTTGCAACTATCAGTGACCCTTGCAATTATCAGTGACCCTTGCAATTATCAGTGACCCCTGCAACTATCAATTACCCTTGCAATTATCAATGACCCTTGCAACTATCAGTGACCCTTGCAATTAATCAGTGACCCTTGCACTTCCCCGTGACAAATGAAAATCAGTTACCTTGCATATGTACAGCTGCAATATCCAGTGAACCTTTGACCACATACAGTGCCATTCACGTTACCTTTGACCTGCAATA
>NC_069465.1:260000-310000 GCF_026875155.1 Cherax quadricarinatus | reverse complement strand
AGCAGGAGTAATGGAGAGGTAAAGATGATGTAATCAGTCCATCAACCTTGGAGAAATATAGTTTGAGGTAATCAGTCCCTCAGCCTGGAGTTGATGCGCACATATACTGTGTCCTTTTTCAAGACAGATGGAGTGATGACATCGACTCCAGGCTGAGGGACTGATTACCTCAAACTCCTAATCTTCACCATTTTTTTATTGTATAGGACTGATGAAGCCACTGTGTGGCCAAACGTTTCCTCAATAAAGATACTCAGTGTTGTAAATGTGTCTAATTTCCTCAAACAGAAGAAAAACACATACAGGGTATCGATCTCTCTCTCTTTTCGATCCTCACAACGAGCAAGTGTCGCAAATTTTCGAACCCGCGTCCCAGAAATTTGATCTCAAACGTTCTAACTCGTGCCTCATAACGTTCTACCGGTACGAACACGTACCCAATGTTTAAATCTCAGGGATACGAACACTGTACATGCTTCGGGTTCAAACTGGCATCTCAGTGGTAAGAACCTCGTCTAAAAAAGTCTGAACCCGCATCTCAGGAGGTTAGAAAAAGAGCGCTTTAGAGGTTTGATTCTACTTCTCAATTTCTGGAACGCTCGCCTCTTTCTTTTCCAGGATGATTTTGTTTGTTCATGAGATGCCTGGATGAGAGGACAGCAAACAACAGCAGTAACAACATGAACAACAAAAGCAACAGCAGCAACTAGTAGTAGCAACAAAAATAATAGCTGCAGCAACAGTAGCAGCAATGACATCAGCAACAACAGAAGCGGTAGCAGCAATAACATCAGCAACTACATCAGCAACAACAGAAGCGGTAGCACCAATAACAGCAGCAACTACAGAAGCGGTAGCAGCAATAACAGCAGCAGAAGTAGCAGCAACAATAAAAACCCCATCAACATCAGTAGCAATAACAACAGCAGCATCAACAACATCACAAGCATACTGACAAGCACTTAACCACTTAACAGCATTTAAACTGCAGCAACAACACATACACAAACAGTACTGACAAGTCCATTACCCCACTACAGCAGCAGTAACAAAAGCAGTAACACATCATACACAAGCAGTATGACAAGCTCACATTCCCACCACTACAACAGCAGTAAAAACATACATACACAAGCAGTACTGACAATTTCACTACACACTAAAACAGCAGTAACAACAGCAGTAACAACATCAAAACACAAGCAGTACTGACAAGTCACATTACCACACTACAACAAGCATAAAAACAACATACACAAGCAGTATGACAAGTCACATTACCACCACTAAACAGCGTAAAAACAACATACACAACGTAATGACAAGTCACATTACCACACTACAACAGCAACAACATACACAAACGTACTGACAAGTCACATTACCACCATACAAACAGCAGTAACAACATACACAAACGTACTGACAAGTCACTTTACCACCACTACAAAAAGCAGTAACACAGCAGTAACAACAAATACACAACAGTATGACAGTCACATTACCACACTACAGCAGGAACAACAACATACAAACAGTACTGACAAGTCACATTACCACCATTACAGCAGCAGTAAAACAACATACACAAACAGTATGACAAGTAATTACACCACTACAGCAGCAGTAACAACAACATACACAAACAGTACTGACAAGTCACATTACCACCACTACAGCAGCAGTAACAACAACATACACAAACAGTACTGACAAGTCACATTACCACCACTACAGCAGCAGTAACAACAACATACACAAACAGTACTGACAAGTCACATTACCACCACTACAGCAGCAGTAACAACAACATACACAAACAGTACTGACAAGTCACATTACCACCACTACAACAGCAGTAACAACAGCAGTAACAACAACATACACAAACAGTACTGACAAGTCACATTACCACCACTACAACAGCAGTAACAACAGCAGTAACAACAACATACACAAACAGTACTGACAAGTCACATTACCACCACTACAAGCAGCAGTAACAACAACATACACAAACAGTACTGACAAGTCACATTACCACCACTACAAAATGCTACCACCGTAGTCGCTTCCAAATTCCCAAGCTGACCTTTATCGAAGAGCTGTTTGCATGCCTCACACTAAATACCTTTTTTTGTTTGTGATACATTTTTTAAATACTTTTTTCGAGGGGATAATGGCATTAGAAATTCCCTCACGAAAAGGCAGGTCGTTGTTAACTGTCAAAACAGTGACACTAAACATGGGGGGGAAAAAAGTTTATCGCAATTAAAAAATGCTTTTTATGTGATGTTTATGAGTGATGTTAACGGCTGTCACTTTTATCGGTACACACGCACACACACACACACATAAACACACACACACACACAAACACAAAATCAACAATAATAATATACTATCATATATAATATATATATATATAATATATTATAACAAATAATTTACAAATATATACTAAAATAATACATATATATATATATATATATATACATATATATATATGTATATATATAATATATATATATAATATATATATTATATATATATATATATATATATATATATATATATATATATACATATATCAAATTATATAACAGTGTATACATAAAAATATATCATAAATATAAAATACAAATACAATTAAATATATATGTATATAAAAATAATACAGATCAAACCAAAAATATAGAAATGTATAAAAGATGTAGGTTTAAAAAGATAATATACTAATACAAACATTGTACACATAAATAAAAAAAATCAAGACAAGAGGCAGCCATTATACTATACGATTCAGGTTTATTTTTCCCACTTGTAATTAACCTAATGGAAATACGTAATTTGCTTCTCTCTCTCTTCTCTTCTTCTCCTCCTTTCTCTTCTCTCTCTCTCTCTCTCTCTCTCGTTTTAATTAACACTGCGCAATGCTTTTTTTTTTCAATATCTAGGAAATTAGCTGGACATGATAAAACGCATCAAAAATTGTGTGATAGAAATCACTATGGAAAAAATAAGAATAAAAACATTAATAGGGCACCAAATAACAAAAATAATAATAATAACAATAACAACAACAATAACAATAATAATAATAATAATAATAATAATAATAATAATAATAATAATAATAATAATAATAATAAGGGTTTGAGTCGACAAGTACAAACTGAAACAATTTAAGCAATATTACAATGGTTCACCGAATGCTGTGATTTTTATCACCAACTGTGTAATTGTCTTGTTATTCACAGTGGTAGATTTATCACCCACAGTGTGATGGCCTTGTTATTCACAGTGGTGGATTTATCACCCACAGTGTGATGGCCTTGTTATTCACAGTGGTGGATTTATCACCCACAGTGTGATGGTCTTGTTCTTCACAGTGGTGGATTTATCACCCACAGTGTGATGGTCTTGTTCTTCACAGTGGTAGATTTATCACCCACAGTGTGATGATCTTGTTCTTCACAGTGGTAGATTTATCACCCACAGTGTGATGATCTTGTTCTTCACAGTGGTAGATTTATCACCCACAGTGTGATGGTCTTGTTATTCACAGTGGTAGATTTATCACCCAGTGTGATGGTCTTGTTCTTCACAGTGGTAGATTTATCACCCACAGTGTGATGATCTTGTTCTTCACAGTGGTAGATTTATCATCCAAAAGTTTTTTTTTTCACCGATAGTGGAGCATTTATCACTAACAGTGTAGCTGACACATTAAAAAAACTACTTACCTCTTACTTCACATCCCTAAATTCCCAGAAAATATCCCAAGAATTCCCCAAAGATGTCCAGAAGACGTCACAAGAGCGACATCTCACGACAGCACACATATACAAAAACTCCGAAGGCGCTTTAAGTGACCAGACCAGAGGAAGTGACCTCTCCAGAAATGACATGACCAGAGATGACCCGGGACTGATTCCCAAGTAACAATGTAGGTTCAAGGGTTCATTACAAATGTATGAAACTCTATAGAGGCTTCCACTGGTGTGACTCCTGGGTGGGTGAAGCAATCGAAGCCTCCCTTTCTCCTTCCAGCTCCAGTTTATACGCGGACATATTGAGGGGTCTCCAAAATTCACCAATTTTGGAGCAGTAGAAGAAATTTTGGAGGATGGATTATTTTGTTATGCTTGTGTGTTGAGGCAACGACAGTGTTTGTAATGGTAGTGTAGCAGCAGCAGCAGCAGCAGCAGCAGCAGCAGCAGCAGCAGCAGCAGCAGCAGCAGCAGCAGCAGCAGCAGCAGCAGCAGCAGCAGCAGTAGTAATAGTAGTAGCTGGGGTAATAGATGTGATGGCAGTAGTAAAGATTGCAGTTTCAGAGCCTGGTAGTAGTGGTTGTGTAGTAGTAGAATCAGTAGTTAATAATAGTTATGTAGATAGTGAGTAGAGAATTAGTGGTAGTAGCAGCAAAAGCAGTGGCTGTGGTAGTAGCTGTGATAACAGCATTAGTGGTTGTAGTAGTAATAGTTGTTACATTGGTTGTGGTAACACTAGTAGTTGATAATAGTATACGTAGTAGTAGTAGCAGTGATTCCTGTATCAGTAGTGGTGGTAGTTACAATGTTGGTGATTGTGGTAAACTAATAGCAGAGTGAATACAGCATACGTATCATCAATAACAAGAAAATCTAGCTAATAAGAAAAAAACTAGCTTCATAATCCTAACATTATTTAGTAGGCTTCTGCAATGAACATCGTTATTTCCATATCTAAATAAACCATTAAAACCCATGTTGGAAGCTTGAACCTCCGTCTATAAACCTAGGAAAAACCTACTCTAGCGGCCAGGTTTAACCCTCAAGGTTCCCTACGAAAGATAGGGATACAGGGAAAGGACTTTAGCCCACTTCCCTCCATTAAAGAAATTTGAAAAATGCAATAAAACGTCCCAAAAAATGTACCAAGTGCCATCTTGCGTCCCCCTGAGACAATGATGAATGAAAATCAATGAAATAATAATAATAATAATAATAATAATAGATAATAATAATAATAATAATAATATATAATAATAATAATAATAATAATAATAATAATAATAATAATAGATAATAATAATGTAGTAAGTGAGGTAGGACAAGGAGGAGAATAAAGCCAGGAATTACTAGTGGTAAGTGAATGATGGCTGAGCTTAGCAGACAAGTTTAAGTCTGTCAAGACCCTGGAGGACGGTGCTAGCACTCAAAGCTACTTCCATGCACTCATCCTCCCTCACTACTAGCTCATCCACTCGCTCACCCACGCACTCACGTACTTTCTATGTGCACTTAGATACTTGAATCATTCACTCATACACTTACATCATTTACTTATACACTTACATTATTCACTCATACACTTACCTCATTCATTTAAACACTTGCATCATTCACTTATACACTTACATCATTCACTCATACACTTACATCATTCATTTATACACTTACATCATTCAATCATACACTTACATCATTCACTCATACACTTGCATCCTTCACTCATACACTTACATCATTCAATCATACACTTACATCATTCATCATACACTTGCATCCTTCATCATACACTTGCATCATTCACTCATACACTTACATCATTCACTCATACACTTGCATCCTTCACTCATACACTTGCATCATTCACTCATACACTTACATCATTCACTCATACACTTGCATCATTCACTCATACACTTACATCATTCACTCATACACTTGCATCATTCACTCATACACTTACATCATTCACTCATACACTTGCATCATTCACTCATACAAATTACATCATTCACTCATACACTTCATCATTCACTCATAAACTTACATCATTCACTCATACACTTGCATCATTCACTCATACACTTACATCATTCAATCATACACTTGCATCATTCACTCATACACTTACATCATTCAATCATACACTTGCATCATTCACTCATACACTTACATCATTCAATCATACACTTGCATCATTCACTCATACACTTAATCATTCAATCATACACTTGCATCATTCACTCATACACTTACATCATTCAATCATACACTTGCATCATTCACTCATACACTTACATCATTCAATCATACACTTACATCATTCACTCATACACTTACATCATTCACTCATACACTTATATCATTCACTCATACACTTATATCATTCACTCATACACTTACATCATTCAATCACATTACATCATTCACTCATACACTTAATCATTCACTCATAACTTATATCATTCACTCATAAACTTACATCTCATATAAACTTACATCAGTCATCATACACTTACATCATTCACTCATACACTTATATCATTCACTCATACACTTACATCATTCACTCATACACTTATATCATTCACTCATACACTTATATCATTCACTCATAAACTTACATCATTCACTCATAAACTTACATCATTCACTCATACACTTACATCATTCACTCATAAACCTGCATGATTCACTCAAACACTTACATGATTCACTCATCTGCTTGTATTATGCACTTGCTACTCCACGCACTCATAACTACTCTCAGCACTCACTTGATATCATCTACTACATAAAATGCATTGTTCTTGCTTTTTCTCCCTTCATTTATTTGTCTGGTTTGATATATGGAGTGTATTTGTGTTTGTGTGTGCGAGTGTTTGTGCGAATGATTGTGTACTCACCTAGTTGTGGTTGCAGGGGTCGATTCACAGCTCCTGGCCACGCCTCTTGACTGGTAGCTACTAGGTCCACTCTTCCTGCTCCAAGAGCTTTATTCTGTGTGTGTGTGTGTGTGTGTGTGTGTGTGTGTGTGTGTGTGTGTGTGTGTGACATCCACATTTCTCACTTTTTTGACGTTCCGCTAACAACTTGCACCATCAACAAAACATTACAAAAAAAAGGTTAAAACTAACTGAAACAAAAAAGAAATGCAATTTATATGAAAGTTACAAAAGCAGAGACAAACGAAGTGAGTAGAATATAAACCAGCAGCGACTCAACAATGACGCAAGAATTCCCTAACCAAAGGTTGCAATTTCGCAACAATTTTGTAGAAGACTGAACCCAAGCATGAACAAGTACAAACTAAAAAAACAAAAGTTATATAAAGTTAATTGTAAAACGTTTAGAAATAAAGACATAAAATATATGAAACAAATTTCGAATCTCCTCCTGTACGGCTGGAAAAAATTAGGGACGTTTTCCATAAGACACCTGCTGTCCCTGTCCCTGTTCACCCATCAGTTTAAAATGGGTACCTGGGTGTTAGTGGACTGGTGTAGGTCGCACCCTGGGACAAAACTGACCTATTTTGCGAGAAATGCTCATTATAACAAGGAGTTTTCTATATAGTAGTATGTCATTGATATCAGCCAGACCTGTATACTATGTAAATGTACTTGTAGTAATTAAAGATATATAATATTATAGCATAAGAATGGGACCCATTAACAAATAGGAATTTCTTTTAGACCTATAACTTGCACACGGAGGATTACTTATTTTTAAAGCGGTGGAGGGGTAAGCCAGTGGAAGGCCTCAATCATATGACCAAAAGCTCCAGCTGTGGGTTATCGTATGACTAAGTTCAGCGTCAGGAAACACTTGTCCTGTTTCCTGACAAACATTATACCACCATATGACTAAGAACCGAATCAGGAAACACTTGTCCCGTTTCCTGACAAAATTTACCTAATCTAGAGTACAGTGGATGATTGTCTTCGTGTACGTTCCTTCCTTTTTCATGATTGTTCTTACTGGTATTATTATTATTATTATTATTATTATTATTACTAGTAGTTGTTAGTAGTAGTAGTAGTAGTAGTAGTAGTAGTAGTAGTAGTAGTAGTATCTTGGGAAAATGGAAGCATGTAAATTCAACGCCTAGGGAGTTTGCAAATACTAATGGGACATAATAGAGTGATCACCCTCAACCCCCCCCCCCCTTCCAAAAAAAAAAATGTGATCTCTTAATTAAAGGTCGATGTTCTAGCTCCCGTAAACCTTAAAACACACACACACACACACCACACACACACACACACACACGAAGACCAGGCAGAACTACAAAGGGATCTGGACAGGCTGCAGACCTGGTCCAGCAATTGGCTCCTGGAGTTCAACCCCACCAAGTGCAAAGTCATGAAAATTGGGGAAAGGCAAAGAAGACCGCAGACGGAGTACAGTCTAGGGGGCCAGAGACTACAAACCTCACTCAAGGAAAAAGATCTTGGGGTGAGTATAGCACCAGGCACATCTCCTGAAGCGCACATCAACCAAATAACTGCTGCAGCATATGGGCGCCTAGCAAACCTCAGAACAGCATCCCGACATCTTAATAAGGAATCGTTCAGGACCCTGTACACCGTGTACGTTAGGCCCATATTGGAGTATGCGGCACCAGTTTGGAACCCACACCTAGCCAAGCACGTAAAGAAACTAGAGAAAGTGCAAAGGTTTGCAACAAGACTAGTCCCAGAGCTAAGAGGTATGTCCTACGAGGAGAGGTTAAGGGAAATCAACCTGACGACACTGGAGAACAGGAGAGATAGGGGGGACATGATAACGACATACAAAATACTGAGAGGAATTGACAAGGTGGACAAAGACAGGATGTTCCAGAGATTGGACACAGCAACAAGGGGACACAATTGGAAGTTGAAGACACAGATGAATCACAGGGATGTTAGGAAGTATTTATTCAGTCACAGAGTAGTCAGGAAGTGGAATAGTTTGGGAAGTGATGTAGTGGAAGCAGGATTAATTCACAGCTTTAAGCAGAGGTATGATAAAGCTAATGGTGCAGGGAGTGACCCAGTAGCGGCCAGTGAAGAGGCGGGGCCAGGAGCTATGAATCGACCCCTGCAACCACAACTAGGTGAGCACACACACACACACACACACACACACACACACACACATTCATCATGTCGTTCCATCTCCCTCGTCGTTCCCTGTCGTGTCGTATTCACTCTAATAGTTTCAGATGTGCCTTTACATTGCCTGCTAGCGCTTCTGTTAACATCATAAGACGAGCAGAGAGAGAGAGAGAGAGAGAGAGAGAGAGAGAGAGAGAGAGAGAGAGAGAGAGAGAGAGAGAGAGAGAGAGAGAGAGAGAGAGAGAGAGAGAGCAGTGGTACAGTCTGACCCGGTGTTTTTATCGCTTATTTGACTGAGAAAAATCACTCGATTTCGGGATTTATTCAAAGTTTGACGGGATCAGTGTTGGCATCCCTGGCTGTATAGTGGTGCTGAGGACATGAAGCAACCACTGCTGTACCCTGCTGGTGCAACACAGCACGGATGGTAGCGTACTCAGCTCACTCGTTGAGTGTCCGTGGTTCGAGCCCCGGTTCGGGTGAAAACACTGGGCGTGTTTCCTGGTCCCTGTTCATCTAGCAGTAAATAGGTACCTGGGTGTTAACCGACTGGTGTGGGTCGCATCCTGGGGGACAAGATTAACCTAAGGTGCCTCAAATGCCCTGCATAACAAGGGACTTTAGAGTATGTCACTGATGTTAGCAATGGTCTGTATAAGTTATATCATGTACTTGTAGAAATAATAATAATAATAATAATAATTATTATTATTCACATACATCAAACCCACTTGCACTGTAACCCCTTCTGGCCTCTTCCTCTTCCTCCCCTTCTCTCACTGTCCCCCTTTCGTTCCATTCAACCGTGTAGTAATAAATCAGGTGGTGGTGTTGTTTTGCTTAATACACGAATGACGCCTTCGAGGAATTCGAACTCTGCCCGAGATACGAATCTCATTCTCAATTATAACAATATGGTTATAACTATAACCATAATTTTAAGGAGGGGGGGATTGGAGGGGTATGCCAGTGGGAGGCCTCGGTCAGATGACTAAAAGCTCCAGCTGTGGGTCATCATATGACTAAGACCCGCGTCAGGAAACACTTGTCCTGTTTCCTGACAAAACTTATATCATTTTCCATATGTACCACCCTGTCAAGAGATACCAACCCCTCCGTTACTAGATACCAACCTCTCAGTTACTAGTGTGTATGAGTGTATTAGTAAGTACACACACACAGACACACACACACACACAATGCGGGAGCATAAAAGGAAATCAAAGTTCAAATGAACTAAGAAAACAGAATTCCTCCAGGGTGATGAACAAGAGTTGCGTGAACATGAACAAGAGATGAGTGAACATGAACAAGATTGAGAACAAATTAGATATTAATATGAAAGTAAATTAGAGCAGGACTTCAATATCCTAGACCACTCTCTTTCCTAGTATCAAGTTGCAATACTGAAGGAGAAGCAAGAGCTTGTATGAGTGTATGATAGCATAGGTGTATTGATGCATCTGCGTCCACACGCGTGCACACACGTGTATACACTCACACAGATGTATACATGTTCCCATGGGCGTATTGACGCTCTTAACAGAATGACACCCATATCTCAACACGCAGTGTGTGTGTGTGTGTGTGTGTGTGTGTGTGTGTGTGTGTGTGTGTGTGTGTGTGTGTGTGTGTGTGTGTGTGTGTGTGTGTGTGTGTGTGTGTGTGTGTACTCATGTATTTATACTCACTTATTTGTGGTTGCAGGGGTCGAGTCACAGCTCCTGGCCCCGCCTCTTCGCTGGTCACTATTAGGTCCATTCTCTCCCTGCTCCAAGCGCCTTATCGTACCTCATCCTAAGGCTATGTATGGATCCTGGTATGTGTGTATGAATGTCAACATGTGCGTATATGAGCATGTGTGTGTGTGTGTGTACATGTGCATGAATGCGCGCATGTGTTTTCAAGTGTGCGAAAATGTGTACACATGCGTATGTGCATTTAAGGGTGTACTCACCTAACTGTGCTTGCAGGGGTTGAGTTATAGCTCCTGTTTCGAGTATGTGAATGTGTGAGGATACGTCCATGTGTGTGTGTGTTTATATACGTGTGAGTGTATGTGCGTCTGCGAGTTTATGTGCGTTTTCTGACATCTTCCTCTCCTTTATTTATCTCACCCAATCACTTCTTGTGTCCATTACTCTTCCTCTTCTTTATCTCGTACTACTCTCATCCTTCCCCCTCCCCTCTCCTCCCACTCACCTATATCCTCTTGTCTTCCTTTTCCGAATTTTAAATTTCCTTGTTTGCCTACTACAAACAGTATTACCAAAATCAGCTTTACCACTCACAGTGTTGCCAAGAACGGCAAACAGCAGAGAGAGAGAGAGAGAGAGAGAGAGAGAGAGAGAGAGAGAGAGAGAGAGAGAGAGAGAGAGAGAGAGAGAGAGAGAGAGAGAGAGAGAGAGAGAGAGAGACAGACAGACAGACAGAGACAGACTCATTCCAAGCGCCTTTACTTAAAATAAAATAGTCCCTCTTAATATATATATTATATATGTATATATATATATATGTATATATATATTATATATATATATATATATATAATATATATATAATATATATATATATATATATATATATATTATATATATATATATATATAAAATATATATATATATTGAGTTTCAATCCTTTCCACTGCTCTTACCTCATTAACATTATTTCCCCCTCAAAGAGAGATCCTTGATGTTAGTGAGTGGGCTCTTGATCCTAAGGAGTGGAGCAATGCTTTAATTCCTTGAATTAAGCCTGAGTTATTTCCGTTGCCTGAGGCACTGCATGACCCATGTGGGTTTAGTGCTCTCCCATGAATGTAGTAATAATAGTAATTATTATTTGGAAGTTGAAGATGAATGAAGAAATTATCATTCAGTTGCTAATTTAGGCTTTTCAGAAACACAAATAATAATAATAATCCATAATTATTTGATAACTCATCATTATTTGTGTTTTTAGACAAAAATAATAACCTATCATCATCTGTGTTTTTAGAAACACAAATAATGATATCCCAACCCTGCTGGGTTATCATTATTTAAACCATCATCATGATACGAGAAAAAAAAACTGTGGGTGAAAAAAAAAACGATTAACGGGAAATGATTTACTTCTCCAACTGCGAAGTTTAACCTTGATAATGCCTCTTGTGGGCGAAACATTGTAGGTGTAAACAAATATCCATCCTGTGGATGGTAGTGGCTAGTTTATTGTGTACGTCATATCCATCCTGTGGATGGTAGTGCCTAGTTTATTGTGTACGTCATATCCATCCTGTGGATGGTAGTGGCTAGTTTATTGTATATGTCATATCCATCCTGTGGATGGTAGCGGCTAGTTTATTGTGCACCTCATATCCATCCTGTGGATGGTAGTGGCTAGTTTATTGTGCACCACATATCCATCCTGTGGATGGTAGTGGCTAGTTTATTGTGTACCTCATATCCATCCTGTGGATGGTAGTGGCTAGTTTATTGTGCACCTCATATCCATCCTGTGGATGGTAGTGGCTAGTTTATTGTGCACCACATATCCATCCTGTGGATGGTAGTGGCTAGTTTATTGTGTACCTCATATCCATCCTGTGGATGGTAGTGGCTAGTTTATTGTGTACCTCATATCCATCCTGTGGATGATAGTGGCTAGTTTATTGTGTACGTCATATCCATCCTGTGGATGATAGTGGCTAGTTTATTGTGTACGTCATATCCATCCTGTGGATGGTAGTGGCTAGTTTATTGTGTACGTCATATCCATCCTGTGGATGGTAGTGGCTAGTTTATTGTGTACATCATATCCATCCTGTGGATGGTAGTGGCTAGTTTATTGTGTACGTCATATCCATCCTGTGGATGGTAGTGGCTAGTTTATTGTGTACGTCATATCCATCCTGTGGATGATAGTGGCTAGTTTATTGTGTACGTCATATCCATCCTGTGGATGATAGTGGCTAGTTTATTGTGTACGTCATATCCATCCTGTGGATGATAGTGGCTAGTTTATTGTGTACGTCATATCCATCCTGTGGATGATAGTGGCTAGTTTACTGTGTACGTCATATCCATCCTGTGGATGGTAGTGGCTAGTTTATTGTGTACGTCATATCCATCCTGTGGATGATAGTGGCTAGTTTATTGTGTACGTCATATCCATCCTGTGGATGGTAGTGGCTAGTTTATTGTGTACGTCATATCCATCCTGTGGATGATAGTGGCTAGTTTATTGTGTACGTCATATCCATCCTGTGGATGATAGTGGCTAGTTTATTGTGTACGTCATATCCATCCTGTGGAGAGCAGCACAAGAGCATATCTATGCACAAAAGGCCTAGGAACTAGGCTCCGTGAGGGCTAGTCTCCTGTTGCTATATCTTATATTTTTCCACCTGTGAGGTAAGACTACCTACATGATAAACAAGTCACTATACCGTGAGTGAAACAATTCCGTGGGTGGAACTATACAGTGTGTGTGTGGAACAATACAGTGGGTAGAACTATACCATGACCGGAACAATACAGTGGGAAGACCAATACCGTATTTTGAACAATTCACAACTAACACAATACCAAGGCTGGAATAATTCACATGATAATTAATGGTCCAGAAAGGCTCGGGAACGTCGCCTAACTTCTTCTTCTTACGTCAGGGCTATTCGTGAGTTACCAAAATGATAACAAAAAACAATACAGCCTGGTCCGTCTTCCACTAAGGCAGGCTGTCCCCAAAGAAGGAAACACCACATTCACCATCATTCATTCAGCAGCTGCCTTGCCAGAAGTGTCCAGACAACGCATTTTAAACGACCCTCCGAGCAACATCCCCCGACCAGTGAATAATTATGTCTCATTTTCCTCATTTTTCCTTTATCATTGCCAATCCCCAATTTAATGTTTAATGTTAGCCAGGAGCGGAGTCCTGGCACGGGTCTTAGTCATATCATGACCCACAGCTGGAGCTTTTGGTCATTTGACCGAGGACTTCCGCTGGCTTACCACTCCACCTCTTTAAAAATCATCATCATAACCCTTAGCAATATATAGTTGCTGAAGAAGTTGCAAATGGGACTGATATACAGCTGAGGCTCTGTTGTGAACTTAGGGATTAGCTATTATGCAAATTCTCAAAGATTGAGTTGTG
Organism: Cherax quadricarinatus; assembly: GCF_026875155.1. Lineage (NCBI taxonomy): Eukaryota > Metazoa > Arthropoda > Malacostraca > Decapoda > Parastacidae > Cherax > Cherax quadricarinatus. Next base: position 295,986 of record NC_069465.1, on the reverse strand, counting down.
AAATGGGGACAGTTTCATTTTAGGCAAATAGGAATTTTTTTTTTTTTTTTTTTTTTTTTTTTTGGTAACGCAGAAAAAGTAATTGAACCTAGTCTAATCTGACCTACATTGGGAGCCAAATTCTAGATTAGGTTAAGTTGGTTTGCTCTTTCTTGCTAACCATAACAACGTTTTTTTCTCACCGTCCAAAACTGTACTGTTAGGTTAATGGACACAGAAGCAACTAATGTGACATTTTATTGTGGCAACGTTTTGCTCTGTGTCCAATGACCTAATATTTCGTCGGTAATTCTACCATTATTACCAAAACTACCGAATTCATTCCACATTTTACTGTCAAAGAATTTACACAATAAATAACGATGTATTACCTTTGTAGGTTAATAATACATAAATAACACAAAACCTTCACATACATATTTACCGATAAAGGGAATAATTTCAGCTATAAGAACATTTTATGTGTGTTTTGAAAATAAAACGCCATATATTTTGCCCATTTTTATCAAAAGATAAATTTCGTTCCGCATTCAATTTTGTGCTTTTGTTATGATATCAGTTTTGGCTGTTAACTTTGATAAAATTTTGTTAAATTTTTAATCGTGTGATTCCATGAATAATTTTTATTCTATATGCATTCACGATTGTTATCTATTTTTTAGTATACTTTAATATACACGTTATATATAAAAAATGTAATTTTTTATATATAACTCTCTAACTTAAAAAATAATTTTGGGGGACCAGGTAAGTTCTCTCTCTCTCTCTCTTCTCTCCCATCAAGTTTTACCACTTTAGCTTATGGGCAATTAAAGGCTAATCCATTAATCTTGAAATAGCTTCATAATTATTCACTCCAGCAGCGTCTTACAACGCGATTTTTGCAAACAATGTGAAGCTATTGAGTGTCGATATCAAATATATTTATATATGGAAGAAATCAAAATAAAACGCCTGATTACAAGTACGAAAAAAATCCCAGTGAAAAATAAGAAATAAAACCTGAGTGATTTCATGTGCTTACACACACATCTTCAGAGGAATGAAGATGTGTGTATAAACACGTGAAGATGTGTGTATAAACACGTGAAGATGTGTGTATAAACACGTGAAGATATGTGTAAGCACAGATGTGTAAGCACGTGAAAGTGCTCAGGTTATATTTCCTATTTTCACTGTGGCAATTTTTCAGATTTATATATATATACATTACTCCCATTTACGCACTAAGCCTCGCAGAATCAAACTGACCCATGTTGATCTTGAAATTTAAAAAAAACTAGGCTGTACATTAAACCTTTCAGATCCCTCCCAAAATATCACTCATATTAATGGCGAAACGAAAAAAAAAAGATAGATGTATACTGAATGATTTTTTTTAATCTTGCAGATTAAAAAAAATTACTCATATTGATCTTGAATTAAAAAAATATATATCATGGGAACACTGATGGAATCCGTGAGGAATTAACCGCCGTTACCAGAGTTTACGAGTTTTTTAAGACGTCTCGTAAAGTGGGGAAGGGAAAAATTCTCTTTAATAGCGTTATAAAACGGGGAATTATACATTTTTATAATGTCGTACCATCTTATAGACAGATTCTTCCTCTTCAGCAGTTATAGATTTTTTTTAAGATTATTTTGGAGTAAATTGTAAAACATTTTAAAAATATACTTTTTTGTTTCTATTTACATCTTGCTTATCTTTATAAGCTAAGAGATGTTATCCTACCTAAGCTCATTCATAGGCTAGGAACTGTTATCCTACCTTAGTTCATTTACGGGCTATTAGCTGCTATCCTACTACAGCTAATTTACAGGCTAAGAACTGCTATCCTACCCAAGTTAATGTACAAGCTAAGTGCAGCTTTCCTACCTCAGCTCATTCACGAGATAAGATCAGTTTCCCTCTCTCAGCTCATTTAAAAGTACAGCCCTACTGGGAATAATTGTGTTAGCGTCTGTTCTCTCGCCTGAAGTTATAACGGGCTACTGTGGTGGCGCTATAACCTAAGTAAATAGCTACAACCTAGTGTTAAGGAGAGTTATGGAAATGAATGGTGTACTACCAATCCAACCTCATCTATTTTATCTAATTACACGTAGCTTTTGCAAGCCCACGCAAAACGCTGGTGTCCCTTGGAATGAATCTGCTGAGATTTCTTACTCATTTCTGCAAATTTGCAAGCTCGTGATGATGTATTGATTGCAACACGAAAAGCCCAGAGCTATTATCCAACTCCCCCTGTCGTTTTTTGCATATATATATATATATATATATATATATATATATATATATATATATATATATATATATATAATATATATATATATATACATATATATATATATATATATATATATATAATATATATATATATATATATATATATATATATATATATATATATATATATATATATATATTATATATATATATATATATATATATATATATATATATATATAATATATATATATATACGCTATGCAAAATATAAAATATTTAATTATTCGCATGGTATTACCCGGTGCAGAAAACAAGCAATAATTTTATTTTTAAATTCTGAACCTTTAAAGCAATATTTCCATATTTTTGGCAAAAATTTTGCAGATTCATATTGCTACTACTACTGTTACTGCTACTAGCAATATTCCCTTACTACTACTACTACTACTACGATCCATCACTACTGCTTCTGCTATTACGTCTTGTTACTACTACTACTACTTATTACTATCACTATTACTGTCTCAGCTACTAACACTGACAGCACAGTGTTTTGCAAATACTGTTACTCTACTATAACTATTACTATCAGTAGTTACTACAACCATCATCACTACTACCAACACTATTATTACCGCTTTTCAAAATTTAGGTGTTAACTCACAATTCATATTTTCGTATTTGTCAAAATTTTATAAATGAGAGAGAGAGAGAGAGAGAGAGAGAGAGAGAGAGAGAGAGAGAGAGAGAGAGAGAGAGAGAGAGAGAGAGAGAGAGAGAGAGAGAGAGAGAGAGAGAGAGAGAGATCCTCTCTTCCTCTATATACAACATTAATATCTTGCCAATTTCAAATCTCTCCCCCCCCCCCCAAAAAAAAAAAGCCAACTTGATTTTGCAGCACATAAAACGACAGGTTAAGTAAAAATAGTCTTTTATTATTGGGTAATTTGGATGGATTTATGTACACAAAAACGAGAACGAAGGCTGGCGTGCGAGCACTAACTACGTTAAAATCATTTCGACTCTTACAAATGAAATCTCCAATCCAATGATCAACAACAAGCAAGGCCACAATCACCACAAAGTCGTTATAAAGTTTCAGGAATCAGGTCAATATGGTTAGTAGAGCTCTCTCTCTCTCTCTCTCTTTCTGGTTTAAAGTCTATCGACTACACGAAAATCATCAAGGCTGCCTATAACCTGCTCACCGCAAGTACTACTACTACTAATAATAATTATTTTATGTCTACAAGTACATGTACAAGGTCTAGCTGACATCAATGACGTACTACTATATAGAAAGTCCCTTGTTATGTACAGCATTTCGAGCAAATTAGGTAAATTTTGTCCCGGGATACGGCCCACCAGTCGACTAACACCCAGGTACCTATTTTACTGATAAGTGAACATGGACAGTAGGTGTCTTATGGAAACACATACTAATGTTTTCACCCGTACAGGGGATCGAACCACAGACTTCAGTGTGTGAGATGAGTGCGCTAACAATCGAGCAACAAGTCAAGAATAATTTGTCTCAGAAGAATTAGCAATGAAACTGATTTTTTGGTGTAGGAGAGATCCTCATATTATACTCCAAAATTATTTATTCATGGTAATGCCTCATTTAGAGTATGTTGCTCAGTTAAGATAGGTTCTAGTGTCCATATTACAGAATGATGTTGCATCTGGAAAATATACAGAGAAGGATGACGAAGTTGATCCCACACATCAGTAAGTAAATACGTTTATTTAGGAACAGGTACACATAAATACAGTTACGCAAATTATCATACAGAGTAACATTGCAAAACAAGCCACGGGGGTGATGGCATTCTTCAGCTCAAGTACTTTCACACGTCTCCGTGCGACGTGTGAATTAAGGGAGATAGGACTGAAGCGTACAAATGAAAAATAAAAATAAAGCGTTGAAAGTCTATAACCATGACAGGATTCGCCGCAATGAAGTTGGAGAAATTTAGATGTAGTAAGAATATCGGGTAGTAGTACAGGTTAAGCAGTAGTTGTGGATGAGTGGAACAAACTCCCAAGTAACGTTAAGTGGGGTGAAAACTGGTTTGATTAAACTTTTGGAACGGAGTAATATCATAATTGAAGGGATCACTGTACGTATTTTCTTTCCAGTTTGTGAGGCCTGATTTTAAACTATTCTTAAATGTGATGTTCCCCAGAACCATTCAAAGGTAATATGACAAAAACTTTTGAATTGAACCTGTCTAGCATGAGCCAACAGGCCTACTCTCCATGAATATACACCGAGATACATAAACCTTATAGGGCACGTAAGTTCCCCCGTCTTCTAATAACATGTTCATTTTGCCACAATAATCTATCTTGTCTATAATTAATATCGCATTTGCATTGTTTCGTAAGGTGAAGTCCAGGATCTTGACTTAATTCATGGTATAACTTAACAAATCTTTGAGGACAAGTGTTGCAGAGGTCTGAGCTGTGCTCAGACCTTAGATGCTGTATAGCCCTTGTGGCTTAGCGTTTCTTTTTGATTATAATAATAATAATAATAATCAGACCTTAGATGCAACTAACGTGACATTTTATGTGGCAATGTTTCGCTCTCCAGAAGCTTTGTCAATTTCCTGGCGAGCGAAACGTTGCCACAATAAAATGTCACATTAATTGCATCTGTGTCCATTTACCAAAAATCACAAGGAACAGACTTTCCCTTAAATCCCGTTTTCTGAGAAGAAAAGACTAAAGCCCAACTATATAATTTTTCTTTATTATCATCTTGTAGTAATCAAACCCCCTGGAGACTCAATTACCATTGTAATAACACTCGTACCATTAAGTTTTCATTATTAACAATGAGCGCAAGAAGCGAGAAGTGGGATAGCTGGAGCACAAAGCCCCGAGGTACGATAAGGTGTTCTCCAGGGTACAACAACTTGGCCATAAAAGCATGACGACTTAGGCTCTAGCGTACGGTAACTCAGCAGCGGAAACATCTCAGTACGGTGTGTATGCCAAGAGAGAGAGAGAGAGAGAGAGAGAGAGAGAGAGAGAGAGAGAGAGAGAGAGAGAGAGAGAGAGAGAGAGAGAGAGAGAGAGGGGAGAGAGAGAGAGGAGAGAGAGAGAGAGATGAGAGAGAGAGTGAGAGAGAGAGAGAGAGAGAGAGAGAGAGAGAGAGAGAGAGAGACGAGAGATGAGAGAGAGAGAGAGAGGAGAGAGGAGAGGAGAGAGGAGGAGAGAGAGAGAGAGAGAGAGAGAGACTGCATAATTTCAAGAGCAGTAAGTACGTACCTGAGTGTTAGTCGACTGGTGTGGGTAGCATCAAGGACCCTTTTGGCAATAAATCACTGTGACTTATTTAGGTTATCCTAGGTAATGTACACATATGTTACTGTGTATAAAATCTGTGTAACTATCTTTGTGCACCTGTACCTAAATAAACTTAATTAGTATACCTTAGACAGGGCTGGGAGCTTTGAAACGAACTGAGGTAGGATTAGGTATAATATGTCAGGAAACAGAACAAGTGTTTCCTGATGCGGGTCCTAGTCATATGATGACCCACAGCTGGAGCTTTTGGTCATCTGACCGAGGCCTTCCACTGGCTTACAGGTCCACCTCTTTAAAAATCACGGTTCTAAGGTAGGATAACAGCTCTCACTCTATTAAATTGATTTATGTAAAGAAAAAAAAAGAGAAAGACAAAGCCATTTATTTTCCATCGCAAAATTCCCCATTTTCATGTCTCGTCCACATTTGCAGAATTACATATTTCAAAACTTTTTATTGGTAATCTCATTTCAATAATTTCGTATCATCTGTGACTCCCTACTGACGACTACTGATGACAACCTGAGTTACTAACGAACCAACTTTTCCACCTAAATACTTTTTCATCTTCCTAACTCAGTCTTTATGCTCCAGTTTATATTTTACTTAACAGTTGATAATTTGGCCAGAATGTTCCCAGAATGTCCCGCTATCTCAGCATGAAATTGATCTTATATATATATATATATATATATATATAATATATATATATATATATATATATATATATATATATATATATATATATATATATATATACGTACATACATTTGCTATTGCTTTGGTGAGTATCTTTTACGTCATGATAAAGTGATGTGTGCGTTTGTGGTTTCTCTGGGTATTATGAGAGTTGTGGGCAGACTGCCAGAGACTCGCTCATGACAAAAATTCTCACAAGAAAAGATCAATGAAGGTTGAGGCGATATAAGTCATTTATTTCAACTATATTTCACTTATCTGAAATATCGCCATCAGCATCGGCTTTGCAGTAACTGGCTCGATTTATCGCCATCCAGTTCGATCTATTGTCATCCGGCTCGATCTATCGTCATTCGGCTCGATCTATCGCCATCCGGCTCGATCTATCGCCATCAGACTCGATCTATCGCCATCCGGCTCGATCTATCGCCATTCGGCTCGATTTATCGTCACCGGCTCTACGTATCGCCACCCCGCTCAGATAACTGTCTCCTGGCTCGATCTATCATCATCCGGCTTGATATATATATAATATTATATATATATATATATATATATATATATATATATATATATATATATATATATATATATGTCGTGCCGAATAGCAGAACTTGCGAACTTGGCTTAAATAGCAACGCTCATCTTGCCATATAAGGACAAGCGAAAATTTGTTATGAATAATTTCTCCAAAATCATTCTGAACCTAACGTAAAAAATATTATTTCATGTGTTTGTTTAGTAATTTAAATTATTGCTAAACAAATCTAAAAATATATTTAGTTGGGTTAGGCTAAAATAAATTGTTCTTGTTATAATAAGTTAGGTAAGTTTTCTAAGTTCCTTTTGGTGAAAAATTATAAATTTTTACATCAACATTAACGAAAAAAAATATCTATAAACGTATAATAGAAAATTTTAGAAAGGACTTAATTTTAAATGTGTTCTTGCTAATTGACCAGTTTTACATATTCGGCACGACATATATATATATATATATATATATGTATATATATGTCGTGCCGAATATGTAAAACTGGTCAATTAGCAAGAACTCATTTAAAATTAAGTCTTTTCTAAAATTTTCTCTTATACGTTTAAAGATATATTTTTTTCATTAATGTTGATGTAAAAATTTATAATTTTGCACCAAAAGGAACTCAGAAAACTTACCTAACCTTATTATAACAAGAGGAATTTATTTTAGCCTAACCCAACCAAATATATTTTAGAATTGTTCACAGTAATTTAATACTAAACAAACACAGTGAAATATATTTTTTTCGTTAGGTTCAGAATGATTTTGGCGAAATTATTGCATACACAGATTTTCGCTTGTCCTATATGGCAAGATGAGCGTTGATATTTAAGCTAAGATCGCAAGTTCTGCCTATTCGGCACGACATATATATATATATATATATATATATATATATATATATATATATATATATATATATATATATATATATATATATATATATATATATCAACGTTAACTTTCAATACATGCAAATTGTTATCTTATACATTGGTTGGTCAATGAAGTTTCAAGCCTGTCTACTACGTCACTCAACATTTTTCACTACCTGAGAAGAAGACTTTAAATAGAGCTCAAAGTAAAGTGGGCACACGCATATACACCTCTTGGTGTGTATATATCTTGTAACTCTGTGGGAGTCTTTGAAGATTTATGCTTTAGATTTTTTGAGGATAGGCTTGGGTGTGAGGAAAACCTACCTAGCATGGGTCAGTACGTACACTGAACTTTTTCTTTTTTATCTTTATTTTATGTTGTTCTTAGAGAAGGGTTTGACACAGAAGCGAAAGACCGAAAAAAAAGTAATAGAGAGAGAGAGAGAGAAAGGATAAAGAAATACAAAAGGGGAGGAGGAAAGGAAATACAGTAAAAAAGAAAGACAGGAAAAGGTACAAAGAGAGATAGAGAGAGAGAGAGAGAGAGAGAGGAGAGAGAGAGAGAGAAGAGAGAGAGAGAGAAGAGAAGAAAGGAAAGGAGAAAGACTAGACACCAAGAATTCCTTAACAATGGGAGACCAGAGTGAAGTCGATAGTCACGGCCAATTAACTCACCGGTCAAACTACCCAACGAGCCTTGTTATTGTGGGTCTCGGCGCGTTACCAGGGGTCACAGCTCGTTACCTAATCGTTACTGTTTTGCCACACATTCAAGATTAACATCGTTAACAACGGACTAGTTACCATTACTTGAAAAAAATCGACAGCTACTCTCTCGTTACTAGTCTAGCGGTAAGGTAACGGAGGTTCGAGTCTGTACTACTCCTGCTTTTTGCATCGAATGACCCACGTGACTGATTTCACGCGATTCTGACAAGACATGTCGTATCAAGTGAAGTGACATGTCACGCCAAGGGCCACGTCAAGAGTGACATGTCACATCAGGAGTGACATGTCACGTGAAGATTATTATTATTATTATTATTATAAAAAAGAAGCGCTAAACCACAAGGGCTCTACAACGTCACGTGAATTTAACATGTCACGCGAAGAGTTACATGTCAGGTACAGCCGATCGAGTTTGTCAACTTATAATTCTCAATTTAAGAAAAACAGTATTGCCTTAGTTTCCCTTAAAATAATAATAATAATATAAATATCAATAAAATAATAATAATATAAATAATATCAATAAAATAATAATAATAATAATATAAATAATATCAATAAAATAATAATAATAATAATATAAATCAATAAAATAATAATAATATAAATAATATCAATAAAATAATAATAATAAATAATATCAATAAAATAATAATAATAATAATATAAATATCAATAAAATAATAATAATAATATAAATATCAATAAAATAATAATAATAATAATAATAATAATAATAATAACAATAATAATAATACTTCCCTCTCACGAGAAAATACGAAGAATCCTCCTGAACAATATGACATCAAAATTATCATAAAAAAAAAATCATATTCCAAAATAGTAATCGCTCAAAAACGAAATAACATAATTCCCCAAGTCGACTCAACTACCTTATTAACACAGCGATTACATTGGAGATCGAACTAAAATAACTTTACGGGGATTTAAAAAATAATATATTTTTTTTCCATAATACAAATGGCGTAACCCCTCGTTATTAAAATCACCAATTAATAAATGGAATTATTCGCCATGTATATACGAACACGAACTGATGACTTTCCCAGAGTTCATATCAACATTTTTTCGCACTGAATTAGGCTATCAAATCCATTATTTGCTTTTCGAAATGACGGGGGAGGGGAAGTTAAAAGTATCAAATTTTATGTATCTTCTTATTCCTTCTTTGTATATATATATATATATATATATATATTATTGTAACCACGAACAAGTGGTATTTAATCAATAACAGCACTGCGACTAGCCAAGGACTCGAGCACATGTCGATTTGGCCCGCCTCATGGTGAGCGAAAATCACATGACGCTCTAACCTACAGGGCCACCATATCCTAAAAGAATCACGTATCCAGCAGAACTATGGTGGTGTGGGTGCCTCTGAGCAAATTTCACTTGACTCCCCGTTTGGTGTACTAGTCTCCACGCAGTGTTGTTGTTGATTAAATACCACTCGTTCGTGGTTACAATAATACACATACTGCTCGTGGAGGTTAGTACACCAAACGGGAAGTAGAATGAAATTAGCTCAGAGGCACCCACACCACCATATTTCTTCGGATCACGGTAAAACACTTAGCTTTGCTGGGTGAGTGATTCTTGTAGGATTGGGTGGTCCTGAAGCTTAGAGCGTCATGTGATTTTCGCTCACCATGGAGGCGGGCCAAAACGACATGGGTTCGAGTCCTCGGCTAGTCGCAGTGTGTTAACTAATAAATATATATATATATATATATATATATATATATATATATATATATATATATATATATATATATATACATATCGTGCCGAATATGTAAAACTGGTCAATTAGCAAGAACCCATTTAAAATTAAGTCCTCTCTAAAATTTTCTCTTATACGTTTGAAGATATATTTTTTCATTAATGTTAATGTAAAAATTTTTAATTTTGCACCAAAAGAACCTTAGAAAACTTACCTAACCTTATCATAACAAGAACAATTTATTTTAGCCTAACCCAACTATATATATTTTAGATTTTTTTACAATAATTTAATACTAAACAAACACAGTGAAATATATTTTTTTCGTTAGGTTCAGAATGATTTTGGCGAAATTATTGCATACACAAATTTTCGCTTGTCCTATATGGCAAGATGAGCGTTGCTATTTAAGCCAAGATCGCAAGTTCTGCCTATTCGGCACGACATATATATATATATATATATATATATATATATATATATATATAATATATATATATATATATATATATATATATATATTGGGTGCTCATTATTTGTCTATATGTCAGGTCAACAAAGCCAATTAGGTCTTTCAGTTAATTATTTTTAACAGCTGTGGCTCCATTACTTCGTAAAATCGTTGCAAAGTAATTAAAACTGTTTGAAATGCTGCAAAAGTTATATATATGTTTTATAGATGATTATTACTTTCTTTATTATTATTACTTTATTGTTATTATCTTTATTATTATTATTATCTTTATTATCTTAATTATTAATTTTAAGGAGACTTATTTACCAAGAGCGCTAAACCCGCATGAGTCACACAGAGGCAATGAGACACAAAGAAAAATAACAAAAGTCAAGTGTAGAAACAAAAATATATGGCTAGGGATAAAACCAATAAATTCTCATAGGTGAAAGAGAGATAAGAGACAGAGAGAGAGATAAGAGAGAGAGAGAGAGAGAGAGACTGTTAATCTAACATGAAAAAGTAAATAAAACGAAAGCAACAATATACAGATAAAATTCGTGAGGGGGAGAAAAAAAGCCAACATTAACCCGGGAGAAAACAAATGTATATACAAATAAACTCAACAGGGAAAACAATGTAGCAAATAACAAATAAACGATATAAAAATTCGTGCCCTCAGCTTCCCCCCCCCCCCCGAAAAAAAAACCGTGAAATCAAACAAGTACGTTTTGTAGTTTGCTGTATAATACCCCCGAAATTAACATTGTAATGTATGATTTTACATTATCATTCATGGCTTCAGTGGAACGAGTTCAGCCGCCCTGTGTCCTTATTTCCCCGGGTGGCTGAGTACACGTCCTGCCTCGCATTCCCCTACGTCTCTCTCTCTGTCTGTCTCTCCCTCTATCTCTATTTTGTCTGTCCGTCTTTGTGTGTGTGTGTTCTGTCTCTCACTCTGTTTTGACTGTCCGTATTTGTATGTGTTTCTCTGTCTCTCCCTCCTTCTCTGTCTTTGAGTGTGTGTGTTTCTCTGTCTCTCACTCTCTCTCTGTCTTTGAGTGTGTGTGTTTGTCTCTCACTCTCTCTCTGTCTTTGAGTGTGTGTGTTTCTCTGTCTCTACCTCCCTCTCTGCTTTGTCTGTCCGTCTTTGTGTGTGTGTGTTTCTATGTCTGTATGTCTCTTTTTATGTGCGTGTGTGTGCGTCTAACTCTATCTCCGTAGAGGATCCAAACCTTCTCCTCCCATGATCAGCGTTAAGGGGGGGGGGGGAACAAACTCTACTCCTCATGGATATTATTACATTGACAACCATTATTCGACTGCCACTCCAATAGCTTTCTTGATCAAGATACTTTATACATTCCATTTTACATTATATAGAAAAATATTGTTTCAAGTGAACACGACTTCGTCTATTGTATCCTGGTACTTTATTTTTATTATACTACTTATTATTACTTTCATTATTTATTATTATAATTATTATTATTACTATTATTATACTCTCTTACATAAGGTTGTATTAAATTATAAGCACATCAAGTTAATATTTATAAAATGCATAGGAAATATTAATGTCTTTCCGGGTTCTACTTTTAACGAGTAAATTTTATTTGAGTTTAATTTGGTTAGCGGCTGAGCCATGTACTCGTGCGCCATCAGGATTTCTCAGAGTTCAAAGTTCATATCGCAAGGTTAAAAGTTCATGCATTAAAATGTAGTTAATCGTCGTTCTTTGGAACTTACTGAGGTTACCTGGAGGTTATTCCGGGGATCAACGCCCCCGCGGCCTGGTCCATGACCAGGCCTCCCGGTGGATCAGGGTACAGAGGTACTGAAAAAGTTCAAAGTTCAATGTTCTAAATGCTAAGTTTCAAGATCTTAGATTGAAGTTTAAAGTTCACAGCTCAGGCTTCTAGACGAAAAGTTTAAAGCTCAGGTATCTAAGTTCAAAGTTCAGTTCTGAAGGTTAAGCCTAAAGTTAGCGGGTCAAAGCCTAACGTTCAGATTTCTAAGTGCTAAAAAATTAAGTTCAGTAATCTAAAGACAAAGTTTGAAGTATCGAGCTCAGTCTTTTAAGTTCAGTTATGCAAACAGAATTAGTATAAGTTCTATATTCGATAAAATTGATAGCAATGTAAGTATTTATACTCTCAACAGTGACAACCCACATACACTCGGGCATTATGTATTCCTGTATATACGTATGTTAGCGAGTACCTAACGCCTGTGTATATCCCACATATATACGTGTCCGTATATATGCATGTTTGAGATATTTTCAGTGATAGGCCTCTAGTAGGCTGCATCAGAGAAATAATATTGTTGTTGGTGGTGGTGGTAACATTGTTGATGGTGGTAGGGGTGATGGGTTTGTGGTGAAAATAGTGGTGGTACTGTTGTTGTTGGTGGTGGTGATGGGTGTGTGGTGGAGATAGTGGTGGTATTGTTGTTGGGGTGGTATCATTGTTGATAGTGGTGATGGGTGTGTGGTGGAGATAGTGGTGGTATTGTTGTTGGTGGTGGTAGCACTGTTGGTGATGGTAGTGGTGATGGGTGTGGTGGAGATAGTGGTGGTATTGTTGTTGTTGATAGCATTGTTGGTGGTGGTAGTGGTGATGGCTTTGTGGTGGAGATAGTGGTGGTATTGTTGTTGGTGTTGGTAGCATTATTGGTGGTGGTAGGGGTGATGGGTGTGTGGTGGAGATAGTGGTAGTATTGTTGTTGGTGGTAGTATTGTTGAGGTGGTGTTTATTGTTCTTAATGGACGTGGTAGTGGTGTTGTTGGTATTACTGTTATAGAGATAGAGAGAGAGAGAGAAAGAAAAGAAAATAAATGGGGAAAAGTGGAGGACCCAGGTCACTTTAAATTACAAATTGTGTCACACGCACCAACAACCCTGATCTTTTTAAAAGGATTGAAGTGCAAAAACTCATTTCCCCCCACCTTGTTCCCTTCCACCTTACCTCCCCCCTTTCCCTGCACTTTTTTTCCTTTTTTTCTCCCCTCTTCCTCCCCCCTTCCCCTTTCCACAACCCAAAAAAAAACTACCTCCCTGTGGAGCCGCTGGGGGTTGGTGAGTCTTATTGTGGGAGAGGTAGGGGTGAGCATTTTTGTTTACAGTGGTGGGTGGTGGTGATGGTGAGGGGTGGGTGGTGAAACAGTGGTGGTGGTATGGCAGTGGTGGGGTGGTGGTGGCAGTGGTGGTGGGGGGTGGTAAGGGTGGGGGTGGTAGCTGGTGGTGTTGGCATGGTGTGGGGGTGGGGGCAGTGGTGGGGGGTGGGGGGCAGGGTGGTGGTGGTGGTGGTGTGGGGTGGTGGGGGGCAGTGGGGGGGTGGTGGGGGGGTGGCAGGGGGGGGTGGTGGTGGTGGTGGGGTACATGGTGGTGGTAGTGGCAGTGGGGGGTGGTGGTGGGGGTGGTGGTGGGGGTGGTGGTGGTGGTGGTGGGGTGGTGGCATGGTGGGGGTGGTGGTGGTGGAGGCAGGGTGGGGGTGGTGGGGGCAGTGGGGGGGGGGAGTGGGGGTGGTGGGGTGGTGGCAGTGGGGGTGGGGGCAGTGGGGGTGGGAGTGTGGGGGTGGTGGCAGTGGTGGTGGGGTGGGGGCAGTGTGGTTGGTGGGGGCCCGGGGGGGTGGTGGTGAGCAGTGGTTGGGGGGCGTGGGGGGGAGTGGTTGGTGGGGTGGGGGCAGTGGGGGGGTGGGGTTGGTTTGGGGGTTGGTGGTGGCATGGGGTGGGGGCAGGGGGGGTGGCGCAGGTGGGGTTTTGGGGGTGGTGGTGGTGGAAGTGGGGGTGTTGGTGGTGGGTGGCGGTGGGGGGGGGTGGCGGCAGTGGGTGGGGGTTTGGGGGTGGTGGTTGGTGGTTTGGGGGGGTTGGTGGGTGGTTTGGGGGGTGGGTTGGGGGTGGTGGTGGAAAAAGGTGGTGGGGCAGTGGTGGTGGTTGGGGGGTTGTGGGGCGGAAGTGTGGGGGTTGGTGGTGGCAGTGGTGGGGTTGGGGTGGTGGTTGGTGGGGGTGTGGGGTTTGGGGTGGTGGTTGGGGGTGGTGGTTGGTGTGGTTGGGTTTGGGGGTGGTGTTTGGGGTGGTGGTTGGGGGTGGGGTGGCAGTGGGGTGGGATTTGGGGGTGGGGGGCATTGGTGGGGGGTGGCAGGGGTGGGGGTGGTGGCGCAGTGGTGGTGGAGTGGGGGGTGGTACATGGGGGTGGGCAGTGGGGGTGGAGTGTTGGGGTGGTGGCGGCAGTTGGTGGTTGGGGTGGGAGTGGTTTGGGGGTGGCAGTGGTGGTGGTTCAGGGGGTGGGGGCAGCTGGTGGGGGATGGGGGTGGTGTGGTGGTGGTGGGTTGGGGGGGTTGGTGGGTGGTTTGGGGGCGGGGGGGGGGATTTGGGGTGGGGTTTGGGGGTGGGGGTGGTTTTGGGGGTGTGGTGGGGTGGTGGTGGGGTTTGGGGGGTTTTGGGTTGTGGTACAGTGGGGGTGGGGGCAGGGGTGTTGGTGGTGGGGCGAAGTGGGGGTGGTTGGTGGGGCAGTGGTGGTGGTTTGGGGGGGTGGTGGTGTGTTGGTGGTGGTGGTTTTGGGGGTGGTTGGTGGTGGTTGGTTTTGGTGGGGTTGGTGGGGTGGGGGTGGGGTGGGAGTGGTGGTGGTTGGTGGTGGTGTACATGGTGGGGCAGTGGTGGTGTTGGGGGGGTGGGGGTGGCGCAGTGGGGGGTGGTTGGTGGGGGGGTGGCGGCAGTGGTGGTGGTTGGTGGTGGCAGTGGTGGTGGTGGTTGGTGGTGGTGGTTGGTGGTGGTGGTGGCAGTGGTGGTGGTTGGTGGTGACAGTGGTGGTGGTTGGGTGGTGGTGGTGGCAGTGGTGGTGGTTGGTGGTGACAGTGGTGGTGGTTGGTGGTGGTGGTAGCAGTGGTGGTGCAAACTTTATCTATCAAATTCAAACATGATACATAAAATTTTTGGCACAAAATCGAAAGAGAACATCAGTACGTGTACTGTGATATCACTCACAGAACTGCGAGTGATATCTATCACAGTTCTGTGCAATTCTAGCACCTCCTTTAGCTGTGAGATATCGCAGCTGTGTAATCCTAGCTCTTGTTTTAGCTGCGAGGGATAATACAGTTGTATGTAATCCTGGCTTTTGTTCACTGTACGTTAAACTGCAATTCACAACTAAAGATTACTGATTATTTTTTTTATATTATTTTTGAGAGCGAAATAAAAAAAATGAATGATTTGCTTGTGTTATTTCTATGATTGCGTTATTTTTTATTGCGTTATTTTTATTAATGGGTTATTTCTATTACGAGGCAAATAGTTGCTTGGTTAAAGAAAACTCTGATTGTATAAACACTACATTGATTCACATTTCAATGTTGCTGTCCTCGTGTGTATGATTATTTAAACTCTCGTTGTATAAACACTACACTGATTCATATTTCAATGTTGTTGTCCTCGTGTGTATGATTATTTAAGTACTATATCGAAATTTTTAACTGAGGGAGAGAGCTGAGAATAACATAATTTAAATGAACAATGTTCCAGATCCTTTTGTGTTCCTGATGCTATTTTTTTCTGGTTTAAAAGTGGATCCAAGCTAAGGGATTCAATCCTTATACTTACAGGTTAGTACAGGGAAGGAGCAGGATTTGAACCCACGGCAAGAGTCCTGAAGCCAGCAAGCCAATGTTTTCAAGGACTGGCTTGTCACACTTTCCATTTCCAGAGATGTAATACACAACCCGCACAGAGGAGAAACTTACAAAGACATCTTTATAAGTTTCTTCCCTATGTGCGGGTTACTTCTGTATCGTTCCAGTCACGTTATTGTGCCTTTTTGTTCTTCCAGAACTGTTTCTTTACAATCTCGAAATTGCGGTTTTCTCGCCAGATATAAGGAATGGAATGTAAAATCTCAAAAAACACTCAACAGAAAGAAGGAATAATGCTTATAATCATCAAAACATTAATGTTTCTGTGTACAGGCAGGTGAGACTGTGGAGGTGGGTCGGGGCAGCTGCTACTCCTAGGATCAACCAACTATAGAGTTAACAGGGACAGATACCCTTGGAGAGATAGTAACTGTTTACCCACTAATGTTCACTTTCTCACTGACCATTGTTTACTGACCAGTGTCTACAGGAGTGGATCCTTTTAAAAGTACACTCACTTATATACAGTATATTAATAATATATATATATATATATATAAAATATATATATATATATATATATATATATATATATATAATATATATATATAATATATAATATATATATAGGATGGGGTCCACTTCTGGTGTAAATTGTGGGACCCATAGCCTCGGAGAAGTGGATAAAAAGGCTTCAAGGAAGAATATTTGGATTTCTTCCTGAAGCCGTTTGAATATTCCACTTTCCCTACCACCCCATCTTTTAATATATATTTTTTTTTACCAATAGGAATATTTTATTACATAATATGGTACAGAAGATTTAAAAGATACATTGTTAATATGAAGGTCTCATATACGGTACATGTTGTTACGTGTGTATCACCGATTATAAGGCGAAAATCTCATCCAGCTCCTCTCTATATTCTCTTAGTTTTGTTTTCTCTTTTTTATCTACTTTCGTATATTTCCGTCATTTACATGTCTTTGGTCATTTTCTGACGCATCTCTCATATACTCACAAATACACTCAAATTCAAACAAAATACGTGAAGCAACACACAACACACGAGCTCAAAATAACAAGAAAAAAGTCATGAATTTTTAACTAAGTTTTTCATTTTCATTTTTTAGTTATTTTGGGTAGGACTAATCTAAACTGGTAGAGTCCTGGGAAACTCACTTGAAAATTACTAAATAACTTTATGTACTGTGAACTTGTTACAAAGTGAGAGAGAGCGAGAGAGAGAGAGAGAGAGAGAGAGAGAGAGAGAGAGAGAGAGAGAGAGAGAGAGAGAGAGAGAGAGAGAGAGAGAGAGAGAGAGAGAGAGAGAGAGAGAGAGATTATTATTATAAAAAGAAGCGCTAAACCACAAGAGCTATACAGCGCTAAGACAGAGTTTGAGTTACCGTATTTTCCGGCATATAAGGCGCACCATCACATGAAAAATATAAGACGATGTCTGCAACCAGTTGTAACGTAACGTTAGTAAACAACTGCTAAAGCGTAACCCAAAGCCTACCCTTAACCCTTACCTTGAGTATATAAGGCGCAGGCTGATTTTCCAAGATTTTCTGTTATACATGATAACGCAATATTTTGAATAATCTGCGATAATTGGAGTGTTAGTGGACGATACTGATCGATTCCATATTGTACAAAAATTAATGGAATTGAAGGACAATTACTATTCATGAATTTTCTTATGTGTTAAATGGTTTAGAAAATTGACAAGTTGAAGAACGAGACTTGTGCAACATTTTGAAATCTTTACTGAAGGAACGTTTCGCCACACAGTGTCTTCGCCAGTCCAATACAAAGAAGAACGGTGGAAACAGAGGAGGAGTTTGAGGTAATCAGTCCCTCCGACTGGAGTTGATGTGTTCAGGCCACCAATCCTGATAAAAGTGCAGCTTACTAGGTTAGGTAAGGTTAGTCAGGAAACATGACAATTGTTTCCTGACGCAGGTCTCAGTCATATGATGACACGCGGCTAGAGCTTTTGGTCATCTGACCGAGGCCTTCCACTGGCTTACCACTCCACCCCCTTAAAAATTATGGTTATGATTATAACCAGTTTTTTTTACAACAGTGCAGCATAATTGCGGAGATGGGGCTTATATACTGTAGACAGATGAGATGGAGCAGTGGTAGGCAAAGTTACCAGTGGGAAAAAACTAGTGGAGGTAGGTGGGTTTTAATAATAATAATAATAATAATATAAAAATATCAAGCCACTACTAGCCGCTATAACCTTGTCTACCATTAAAAGTTTATGGATCTACACCACAATCCTCCAGTCTCACCTTGAAGGAGAGGTGATGGAATACCTCCATCACTGAATATCTGATGGAATACCTCCATCACTGAATATCTGATGGAATACCTCCATCACTGAATATCTGATGGAATACCTCCATCACTGAATATCTGATGGAATACCTCCATCACTGAATATCTGATGGAATACCTCCATCACTGAAAAACGATGGAATACCTCCATCACTGAATATCTGATGGAATACCTCCATCACTGAATATCTGATGGAATACCTCCATCACTGAATATCTGATGGAATACCTTTCCACACTGAATATCTGATGGAATACCTCCATCACTGAATATCTGATGAAATACCTCCATCACTGAATATCTGATGGAATGCCTCCATCACTGAATATTTGATGAAATACCTCCATCCCTGAATATCTGATGGAATACCTCCATCACTACGTAATCTACATTTATATACATCAGCATATATCTCCATCACCACATAACAACACAACCCAGGACTTCTGCAGGACAGAAAACTCCTACAAAAACGCAGTCACTGCACTAATATAATACCAGCTGATTATCATATATGTTCCTCTTAATCCCGAGTCAATCACCATATGACATTTCCTGTTATAAAATATTATGTCACAGCATCCCTGGCGGAGCGCAGTACATATTAAAATCCCATTATAAAATCGGATTTATTTTAAAGGTGTAAAGTGAATGTTATTTAATACTATTATTTGCTGTTCGTTCATCCATACTAATAAACCTGTGAAAATTAAATTTTTTTTTTAAATTTTGTATTGAATCATCTGATGGGAATTTTTTTATTTTTTTTTTATAAGCAGCGATCCGAAAAGTCATGTATGTTTACTATACATTTAGATTTGTCTAGCGAATAATATATGCTCAATAATGACCCACATGGAGACAAAAACATAAAAGGTTGATTGATCTGTATATGTCGACCCCCTTTTGGGGCCCTCTTCAGCAGAAGAGGGCCCCAGAGATAGTAGAAATATACTGATCAACCTCCCCGTGTTTCTGTCTTCATGCTGAGCACTGACGAGTGGCATCACACTTCAAGCTAGTGGCGTACCCACTGAAAGACCTGGGTGTACCTAGTGGAGTACCCACTGAAAGACCTTGGTGTATGTACTGATATACACACCTCTCACTGTATATGTACTGACATACACACCTCTTGGTGTATATACACCGAGATACAAAGGCACACATCTCAGTGTATAAACTGTTACGCAACTCTTAGTGTACGAGTATATTCACAGAAATACCTCTTGTTGTTTATACATCGAGATATACATTTCAGTGTATATACATGGAAATACATCTGTATATACACTGAGGCGTATCTCAGTGTATATACACGGTATATTTCACTATATACATTAAGATACCTCTCGATGTATAAACACTTGATATAAACATGATGCATGTACACTGCTACACACCTCGAGGTGTATACACAGATCTCGATGTATATTCACTGAGATATATACGCTTCTCAACGTACATGCACTGAGATAAACACCTCGGTGTATATATGACCCTGAATGGCCCTGTTGCTATTCAGTCCGAGTATATCTTGTCATCTGTCGCGGTAAACCTCAATGGCTGAAAAGGAACGAAATGATGTTACATCATAGCTCACCGGCTGTCACATAACCTACTCGCTCTGCAACGGAGGAGCTCATTGGCTCTCTAAACTTCATACCAGAAGAGCTGATACGCTGTTACACAACCTACTCACTAAAGAACGCTGAAACTCACTGGCTCCCTAAACTATGCACTCTGTAATGCATGACGTAATTAGCTGGCACTCATTAATCTGATTTAAAAACGAAGGAAATTATTTTATTACAGGATCGTGACGCGTTTCAGACGTGTTGTGCATTTGTTTACATTTTAACATGAAGATAAATTAATAAATCATGAATTGTCTCCCATGTATATATAACAACCCATCTGATTTAGAGTAAATGCATGACACACACACACACATACACACCATATATATATATATATATATATATATATATATATATATATATATAAAATATATATAATATATATATATATATATATTATATATATATATATATATTATATATATATATATATTACATATGTCGTGCCGAATATGTAAAACTGGTCAATTAGCAAGAACTCATTTAAAATTAAGTCCTTTCTGAAATTTTCTCTTAACGTTTAAAGATATATTTTTTTCATTAATGTTAATGTAAAATTTTTTTTAAATTTTGCACCAAAAGAATCTTAGAAAACTTACCTAACCTTCTTATAACAAGAGCAATTTAGTTTAGCGTAACCCAACTAAATATATTTTAAATACGTTTACAATAATTTAGTACAAAACAAACACAATCAAATATATTTTTTTTCGTTAGGTTCAGAATGATTTTGGCGAAATTATTGCATACACAAATTTTCACTTGTCCTATAGGGAAAGATGAGCGTTGCTATTTAAGCCAAGATCGCAAAGTTCTGCCTATTCGGCACGACATATATATATATATATATTATATATATATATATATAATATATATATATATATATATATATTATATATATATATTATTGTAACCACGAACGAGTGGTATTGATCAATAACAACACTGCGCTAGCCAAGGATTCGAACCCATGTTATACTGGCCTGCGTCATGGTAAGCGAGAACCACATGACGCTTTAAAACCACAGGACCACCCAACCCTACAAGAAGGATGTAGCCAGCACACAGCTAGGTGTTGGGCCGCCATCCGAGGGAGCTTAGAAGCTCCCACACCTCGGTATGCCCTCGAATGGCGGCCCAACAGCTAGCTGTGTGCTGGCTGCACCATTCTTGTAGGGTTGGGTGGTCCTGTGGTTTAAAGCGTCATGTGGTTCTCGCTTACCATGACGCAGGCCAGTATAACATGGGTTCGAATCCTTGGCTAGCGCAGTGTTGTTATTTATATATATATATGACAAAATTGGAGTCCAGGACCAAAAATTCATTGACGGAGCAATGATCTGGGATAATCTAACGGGCTCTGAAACCAGACCTGCTCCCCCCAACAACTACAAACAATCGCACTGGGATGGTCCAATAGTGGAAAATATTGCCTCAACAATGCTTCAGAGTGTGTCAGGGAAGGATAGAGCCCGCCTCCTGGCAGTGAGAGCCCCTCATGCTGGGGACTGTCTGTTGGCTGTTCCCAACTACAGCCTTGGCACACGCCTTGACCCACAGACCATCCGCATTGGTGTTGCCCTTCGACTTGCCGCCCCTATTCTCGCCGAACACAGGTGTATTTGTGGCAGTGAAGCAGCAGACCGATTCGGGTACCATGGTCTTGTGTGCCGTAAATCCGAGGGAAAGATTGCAAGACATGAGGAGGTTAATAACATTATCAAGAGGAGCCTCACAACAGTTGGATGCCCAGCAGTAAGGGAGCCACCCCAACTATGCAGATCTGATGGCAGCCAGAGCGTCCAGATGGTATCACCCTTCAAGCCTGGACAGATGGGAAGCAGGTGGTGTGGGACTATACATGTGCATCTACCTTGGCTGATACCTATCTCCAATACACCAGGGAGGAAGGAGGGGCAGCTGCCAGCTTCAGGGAGTCCCAAAAGTCTAGAAAATATGGAGAACTTGGCCATCATTATATGTTTGTTCCCATAGGCTCAGAGACCCTTGGCTCATGGGGAAAGAGTGCATCTAATTTCCTTAAGGAGCTGGGAAAAAGACTCATCAGGGTAACTTAGGGATCCCAGGGCAGCTAGTTTTCTGTTCCAGCGGCTCAGTGCGGCTGTTCAAAGGGGTAATGCCTGCTGCATTTTGGGCACATCTCATCCAGCTCTGAGGAGCTGGATGAGATTTTCGCCCTATAATCGGTGATACACACGTAACAACATGTACCGTATATGCCACCTTATATCAACAATGTATCTCTTAAATCTTCTGTGCCATATTATGTAATAATATAATTATATATATATATATATATATATATATATATATATATATATATATATATAATATATATATATACCACACCACACACACCACAGCATAAAAGAACAGGTCATCTCTCTCATAATAATAATATCAGTTTCCCCTTCCATTATCATCTCCATTCATCTCTACATTCTTCATTTATTGGTCTCCATCTCTTCCTCCTTCTCCTTCAATTTCTCCCAATCCTCCAGCTCATCTTTCTCGCCTTCTGCTTCCACTTCCATCATTATTTCTTTCTCATTTCCCCATCTTCGCATCTATTTTATTTCCATTTCCTCATAATTTTTCATATCGTTTCATTACCCATTCCATTTCATTACCTTTCTCCTCATTTCCTTTCTATGTTCAGTTTCTCTCACCTGATCATCTCTCCTCAATGTTCACTTTCCTTCACCTCCTCGCTTTCCCCAAAGCTTTATCTCACCTCTCTCATCTCCACGCCTTCTCACTTTTTTGCTGCTGAGTTTACTCTCTCCGTTCTCATTTCCCGAGGTCTAACATCTCCAGTGTGACTTCCTTCTTAACTGCTTTTGTGATTTTTTTCTTATTCGTGGTGTTAATTTATTCTCTCTCTCTCCCTCTTACACTGGGTTTTGCAAGGTTAGCTTAAGGGTTCCCAACTTTATTTACAAGCTAAGCAAAGAGCTGTTACCTTTATCAGCTCCCTTGAAACCTTTTTAACATTATGTAACATACAAATACGGAACAGGATGAAGTTGGAGCCATTTGTTCCATTTCTCTCGCTCTCTCCCCCTGCAACAGCTTCTAATAACAGTAACAGTAGAAGCAACAGTCGCAGTAATTTTAGTAATAGACACTGTAGGGAGTTTGGCTTATTAGATACATTATATCTATATATATATATATTATATTATATATATATATATATATATATATATATATATTATATATATATATATATATATATATATATTCTTCTTTCAACAAACCAGCCGTATCCCACCGAGGCAGGGTGGCCCAAAAAGAAAAACAAAAGTTTCTCTTTTTAAATTTAGTAATTTATACAGGAGAAGGGGTTACTAGCCCCTTGCTCCCGGCATTTTAGTCGCCTCTTACAACACGCATGGCTTACGGAGGAAGAATTCTGTTCCACTTCCCCATATATATAGTGTGTGTGTGTATATTAAATCTCAATGCACGTGCTTCAGCACCACTTGATACTTCTCTTAACCAACGTTTTCAATCACGCAGTCCTGAAAGAGTGCCGGGTGGGGAGAGAGCCTTCAGTTGTACTGTCCTCACCTCATGTGTCCAGAGAGAGTGGAGGATGGGGGCAGAGCCTTCTGCTGTACTCTCACAAAGTACTCTCTCAGAGTGAAGGGTAGGGAAAGAACCTTCTGCTGTACCATCCTCTAGTCTTCGTTCTTCTCTTATTCCTTCATGTTGTTCCTCTCTCTTCCTCCCTCCTACCCACAGTAATCCTTCGCCCCGAGGAAGATCC
This sequence comes from Cherax quadricarinatus, assembly GCF_026875155.1. Lineage (NCBI taxonomy): Eukaryota > Metazoa > Arthropoda > Malacostraca > Decapoda > Parastacidae > Cherax > Cherax quadricarinatus. The sequence continues at coordinate 271,975 of NC_069465.1, read as the reverse complement.
GCCCTGGAAGTCTCTGGGTAAGATAATTTTACTTAATCTTTCATTACGGAGTTTTGTCTCCGCGCTGTAACATGAGAAATTATTTTTTAGCTTCTTTCTTTCAGAGATAACTATAACACACTATTTCGGGTTCCAGTCCCTAATCTTCTAAGAATTAAATTACAAACTTATACCAGGAAGCATAAGTCTCTACATTTCGACCTTCAACTGACGTCCTCTTCAGGAAAATAGAAATGAATGAGATTAGGTTAGGTAAGGTTTCTCTGGAAACAGGACAAGTGTTACCTGACGCGGGTCTTAGTCATATGACCCGCCGTTCGAGCTTTTGGTCATCTGACCGAGGCCTTGCACTGGCTTACCCCTCCACCACTTTAAAAATTTAAATTATAATTATAACCAACCTTTCCTGGGGGATATGACCTCTCATATTAGCTTGTTCTTTTATAGTAACATTGGAGTGTCCGGGAGCACCGTAATAATAATAATAATAATAATAATAATAATAATAATAATAATAATAATTATTATTATTATTTCTACAAGTACATCGACACCATGCCTAACCCTTCTAGGGTAGGGTAGGTGTCTGAGTCCGAGCCTTTAGCTCATAAGACTGTCATTCCCATTTGCCCCCTTGGGGCGGGGATGGCAGACCAGAGAGGCCTAGCTTGTGGCTAGGCCTGGGGACAGTTGGTCCCAAAGATGAGGAGGTACTTGTGCCTCCTCCCATGGGAGACTTAGATCTCAGACACTCCCTAAAGAGGGAGCCAAGGCCGGGCCACCACCTGGAAAAGGCCCGGGCCGGGAGAATACCGGCGAATCTTTAATAATAATAATGATAATAATCTACAAGTACATGATACAAATTACAGAGACCATAGCTGACAGCAATGATATACCCTGGTTATGCAGAGCATTTCTGGCAATTTAATTTTGTCCCCCAGGATGCAACCCACACCAATCGACTATTGTCGGATGCTAGGTGATGCCTGACTATGCCTGGTGCCTGGATGTGTTTCTAGAGTGCATATTTTGCTATCACATCTGATTTGGAATCTTTGGATGGGGAAAAAAATTCGGAATGGGTTCAATTAGTGCTGCTTCAACTGGTTTCCGTTTGCACGGGTCTTCAATTTTGTCACTGAATAATATAACGTAAAATCGTGAAGAGCTTTCTTGACCGAACCTGACTGTTTGTGTTTAGTTATCCTGGTCACAAGCTCCTGACCAGTTATCCTGGTCACAAGCTCCTGGCTAGTAATAATGGTCACGAGGTCCTGGCCACTTATCCTGGTCACAGGGTCCTGGTCAGTTATCCTGGTCACAAGGTCCTGACGAGTTATCCTGGTCACAAGGTCCTGACCAGTTATCCTGGTCACAAGGTCCTAAACAGTTATCCTGGTCACAAGGTCCTGACCAGTTATCCTGGTTACAAGGTCCTAGCCAGTTATCCTGGTCACAAGGTCCTGACCAGTTATCCTGGTCACAAGGTCCTAACCAGTTATCCTGGCCACAAGGTCCTAACCAGTTATCCTGGTCACAAGGTCCTAACCAGTTATCCTGGTCACAAGGTTCTAACCAGTTATCCTGGTCACAAGGTCCTAACCAGTTATCCTGGTCACAAGGTCCTGACCAGTTATCCTGGTCACAAGGTCCTAACCAGTTATCCTGGTCACAAGGTCCTAACCAGTTATCCTGGTCACAAGGTCCTAACCAGTTATCCTGGTCACAAGGTCCTGACCAGTTATCCTGGTCACAGGGTCCTGGTCAGTTATCCTGGTCACAAGGTCCTGACCAGTTATCCTGGTTACAAGGTCCTAACCAGTTATCCTGGTCACAAGGTCCTAACCAGTTATCCTAGTCACAAGGTCCTGGCCAGTTATCCTGGTCACAAGGTCCTAAACAGTTATCCTGGTCACAAGGTCCTGGCCAGTTATCCTGGTCACAGGGTCCTGATCAGTTATCCTGATCACAAGGTCCTAACCAGTTATCCTGGTCACAAGGTCCTGATCAGTTTCTGTGTACACCAAATCCAGTTACGGACCTAACTTTTAGGGGCCCTAAAGCTTGAACTGTTATGGGGGCCCTTTCGCAACCCCTTCTCATAGAGTAGATACAGTAGACCCAAAATTTTTAAGCAATGTGGACTAAAGTGGCTTCTGTGGCCCTTACGGGATTAGGGGCCCCTCAAGCTTAAGCTTCATTAGTTCCAAAGTAGATCCGTCCCTGACCAATTCGCAATCGTTACAAGAGATAGTACACACCTATTTGCCTCATCTGACTTTCTTTTTAGTTTCTTACAAAAAAAAATTATATGTATAGGTTGGAGTATTATTATAATAAAAAATAAGCGCTAAACCTACATATGGGTTTGAATAAAAAAAAGGTCCCGGGCTCTGGTAAACACACCAGCGGAATTTTACGACTCGCTTCTCAGACCTACTGTTTTCTCTTTACTCTGAAGAATTATCATTTTTCAAGTATTTTTTTTTTCTGTATGTTCTGCTTAGCCCCTGATTGAATTAACCAATACTGATACCCGAATTTTTTTCGTTAGGTTCAGAATGATTTTGGCGAAATTATTGCATACACAAATTTTCACTTGTCCTATATGGCAAGATGAGCGTTGCTATTTAAGCCAAGATCGCAAGTTCTGCCTATTCGGCACGACATATATATATATATATATATATATATATAAATTTTATATATATATATATATATATATATATATATATATTTTATTATTTTTTTTATTATCACACCGGCCGATTCCCACCAAGGCAGGGTGGCCCGAAAAAAGAAAAACTTTCACCATCATTCAAATCCATCACTGTCTTGCCAGAAGGGTGCTTTACACTACAGTTTTTAAACTGCAACATTAACACCCCTCCTTCAGAGTGCAGGCACTGTACTTCCCATCTCCAGGACTCAAGTCCGGCCTGCCGGTTTCCCTGAATCCCTTCATAAATGTTACTTTGCTCACACTCCAACAGCACGTCAAGTATTAAAAAACCATTGTCTCCATTCACTCCTATCAAACACGCTCACGCATGCCTGCTGGAAGTCCAAGCCCCTCGCACACAAAACCTCCTTTACCCCCTCCCTCCAACCCTTCCTAGGCCGACCCCTACCCCGCCTTCCTTCCACTACAGACTGATACACTCTTGAAGTCATTCTGTTTCGCTCCATTCTCTCTACATGTCCGAACCACCTCAACAACCCTTCCTCAGCCCTCTGGACAACAGTTTTGGTAATCCCGCACCTCCTCCTAACTTCCAAACTACGAATTCTCTGCATTATATTCACACCACACATTGCCCTCAGACATGACATCTCCACTGCCTCCAGCCTTCTCCTCGCTGCAACATTCATCACCCACGCTTCACACCCATATAAGAGCGTTGGTAAAACTATACTCTCATACATTCCCCTCTTTGCCTCCAAGGACAAAGTTCTTTGTCTCCACAGACTCCTAAGTGCACCACTCACTCTTTTTCCCTCATCAATTCTATGATTCACCTCATCTTTCATAGACCCATCCGCTGACACGTCCACTCCCAAATATCTGAATATATATATACTATATATATAATAATATATATTATATATATATATATATATTTATATATATATATATATTATTTTTTTTATTATTATCACCTGGCCGATTCCCCCAAGGAAGGGTGGCCCGAAAAAGAAAAAACTTTCACCATCATTCACTCCATCACTGTCTGCCAGAAGGTGCTTTACACTACAGTTTTTTAACTGCAACATTAACACCCCTCCTTCAGAGTGCAGGCACTGTACTTCCCATCTCCAGGACTCAAGTCCGGCCTGCGGTTTCCCTGAACCCTTCATAAATGTTACTTTGCTCACACTCCAACAGCACGTCAAGTATTAAAAACCATTTCTCCATTCACTCCTATCAAACACGCTCACGCATGCTGCTGGAAGTCCAAGCCCCTCGCACACAAAACCCCTTTACCCCTCCCTCCCTCCACCTTTCCTAGGCCGACCCCTACCCCCCTTCCTTTCCACTACAGACTTGATACACTCTTGAAGTCGTTCTGTTTCGCTCCATTCTCTCTACATGTCCGAACCACCTCAACAACCCTTCCTCATCCCTGGAACAACAGTTTTGGTAATCCCGCACCTCCCTAACTTCCAAACTACGAATTCTCTGCATTATATTCACACCACACATTGCCTCCGACATGACATCTCCACTGCCTCCAGCCTTCTCCTCGCTGCACAACATTCATCACCTGCTCACAACCATATAAGAGCGCTGGTAAAACTATACTCTCATACATTCCCCTCTTTGCCTCCAAGGACAAAGTTCTTTGTCTCCACAGACTCCTAAGTGCACCACTCACCCTTTTCCCCTCATCAATTCTATGGTTCACCTCATCTTTCATAGACCCATCCGCTGACACGTCCACTCCCAAATATCTGAATACATTCACCTCCTCCATACTCTCTCCCTCCAATCTGATATCCAATCTTTCATCACCTTATATTTTTGTTATCCTCATAACCTTACTCTTTCCTGTATTCACTTTCAATTTTCTTCTTTTGCACACCCTACCAAATTCATCCACCAATCTCTGCAACTTCTCTTCAGAATCTCCCAAGAGCACAGTGTCATCAGCAAAGAGCAACTGTGACAACTCCCACTTTATGTGTGATTCTTTATCTTTTAACTCCATGCCTCTTGCCAAGACCCTCGCATTTACTTCTCTTACAACCCCATCTATAAATATATTAAACAACCACGGTGACATCACACATCCTTGTCTAATGCCTACTTTTACTGGGAAAAAATTTCCCTCTTTCCTACATACTCTAACTTGAGCCTCACTATCCTCGTAAAAACTCTTCACTGCTTTCAGTAACTTACCTTCTACACCATACACCTGCAACATCTGACACATTGCCGCCCTATTATTATATAATATATATATATATATATATATATTATATATATATATATATATATATATATATATATATATATATATATATATATATGTATATATATATATATATATATATATATAAATATATATATATATATATATATATATATATATATAATATAATATATATATATAATATATATATATACATATATATATATATATATATATATATATATATATATATATATATAATATATAAATAATGCCAAGGTTTGCAACAAGATTAGTCCCGAAGGTAAGGCGTATGTCCTACAAAGAGAGGTTAATGGAAATCAACTGTTTTTTCCAGCTCTTGTTATTTCTGCATGACACAAACAATTATTCATGAATTACTCATCGTTAAAAATAAATTAAACAAGAAAATGTTACACAAATCCCCGTACAAGTAATGTCCGTGGAAAGGACCAAGAAAATGTATTTCCCTACAGCCAAAAATCCTACATGGACTAGTGGATTACTTTCACTAAAGGCGCAAAAGTCGTACAGATCCCCCAGAGAATGACACATAATATCCTAATCCCAAGAGCTGGAAATCCCCCCCCTTGTCTGGGTGGTAAGTGTGTTTTGGTTGAGCCAGGGAAAGGAGAGAGGGGAGAGAGAGAGAGAGAGAGAGAGAGAGAGAGAGAGAGAGAGAGAGAGAGAGAGAGAGAGAGAGAGAGAGAGAAGAGAGAGAGAGAGACAGAGAGAGAGACAGAGAGAGAGAGAGAGAGAGAGAGAGAGAGAGAGAGAGAGAGAGAGAGAGAGAGAGAGAGAGAGAGAGAGAGAGAGAGAGAGAGAGAACAGGGAAGAAATGAGTGTGAAAGAGATTGAGAGAGAGGAAGACGGACTAGTACACTATTAGAGAAGAGAAAGAACAGAATAGGAAAAGGAACGAAAGTAACGAAATAAGAGATAATGAAAAATCAGGAAAAATAGAAAAAGAAGAGGGAATTTGATATAGAATTAGAAAACAGAAAGCCCAAAAGTAAATTTACATAGAATAAAAATTTAGAATTATTAATATTAGAGAGAAAACGGGAACCAGTGGAGGGATACTTTTACATATTTGTGAAATTACCAAAATCCAGTGATAAGAGAATTTTTATATAGCGATGCAGATTAAAAATTTTTGAGATAAGCTGTATTACAATAATTATAAAAGGCAAACCAGCAGGAAATTAAAACGCCAGTGAATAATTAACTTTAAAATGAAAAAAAAAGAATATAGATATTAATAAGAGATAAGAATAAGCTAAATGAAGAACTGGACAACAAATAGATCAGCGAGACAATGAGAATTAACCAATTATATTTTTAAGTGTATATACACCTAGTGGTGAATGTTAGTGTATATAGGCGTCGAGTTGTATACCTTAAGTGTACATATGTTCGTAGGTGCGTATACACATATCGCTATAATATTGATGGTTATAATCATAACTATGATTTTCGAAGAGGTGGAGTGGTAAGCCAGTGGAGGGCCTCTATCAGATGAACAAAAGCTCCAGCTGTGGGTTATCATATGACTAAGACCCGCGTCAGGATACACTTGTCCTGTTTCCTGACGAATGTTACCTAAAGTAACATACACTCCACAACTTTAACAAGTCGCGATCTCTGTCTTTACAACCTCCACCGCTACCACAATCTATTCACGTCAACCACAACTTCCCCAACTTTCACCACAACCTGCTGAACGCCACAGCCACCACAACATCCATCACTACAACCACCACCACAACATCAATCACTACAATCACCACAACCATCACAACCACCACACAACATCCATCAATACAACCATCGCCACAACATCCATCACTACAACTACCATCACAACCACCACCACAACATACATCACTACAACCACCACCACCACAACATCCATCACTACAACCACCACCACCACAACCTGTTTAACTTTACAACCCCATTAACACCCATTGCACACTGAAGAATGCACTTCCTCTCTCTCCCTTTCCAATATTACTCAATGAAAGTCAGAGTGGAATCATAGGTAAAACACCCTACCTGCCACCTCAGTATGACCTCTATAGCACTAGGAAAAAAAGGGAGGTATTTCCCCTTGTGTATTTTGGACCATAAGTCGACAAGGGTCTTTGACAAAGCTATCACAGTGAAGATGTGTTTCAGAGCTGTTATTTTCCTCTGCCGATCACAGTGGCGTGTGGTATTTGTGATAGATATCTTGCTTGATTGTCTCGCCTCTCAGAGCAGAGACTGCGGTCAGTCTTAAATTATGTTATCACAGTGTAGGGAGAAACTATCGTTTTCCGTTGTAAACACTGGTATTTCGAAGAGCTTACGACGACGTTTCGGTCCGACTTGGACCATTTACACATTCGGTCCAAGTCGGACCGAAACGTCGTCGTAAACTCCTCTCTTCTATGTGCGGGTTATTTGTGTATCGTTCCAGTCACTGTATTGTGCCTTTTTTTGTTATTTACTGGTATTTCTGCTATCTCGGTGTCCCGTAGCTCGGTTGGTAGCGCACCTAGCTCACACATTAAGCATCCGTTGTTCGATCCCCGGTACGAATCGAAATATTGGGCCTTTTCCTTAAGACACCTGCTATCCATGCTCACTTAGCAGTAAGCGGGTACCTGGGTGTTAGCCGACTGGTGTGGGTCGCATCTCGGGGACAAAATTAACCTAAGTTGCGGGAAATGCTCTGCAAAACCAGGAACTTTCTATACAGTATGTCACTGCTGTCAGCTATGGTTTGTATAAGTTGTATCATGTACTAGTAGAAATAAACATTATTATTATCTTGGGTTTCTTTTTTATCCTGTGATCTGGTGTTAGGTACAGATACAGAGGATCGAGCCTCCACAATTCAAACTGAATGAATCGGTAAACCAACGCGCGTTTATTAATCCATTTAAAACGTCACTCTGATATGCTATCTTAATTCACAAGGCGTTGTACTGCAATATTAGTTAGTTAGTTAAAGATTAGCCGGTATTCTCCCGGCCCGGGCCTTGTCCAAGTGGTGGCCCGGCCTTGGCTCCCTCTTTAGGGAGTGTCTGAGACCGAAGTCTCCCATGGGAGGAGGCACAAGTACCTCCTCATCTTTGGGACCAACTGTCCCCAGGCCTAGCCACAAGCTAGGCCTCTCTGGTCTGCCATCCCCGCCCCAAGGGGACAAATGGGAATGACAGTCTTATGAGCTAAAGGCTCGGGCTCAGGCACCTACCCTACCCTAGAAGGGTTAGGCATGGTGTCGAACACTGCAATATATAGAGTATATCACCTTTATATATTGCACTGATGCTTTTGTTAACGCTGACATAAAGTTTAATTTACCCATTTTGTGGGGAGGGGAGACATATCAATATTTTCAGAATATTATTCTGTCTATGAACACTAATTCTAACCGCATTTTTTTTTTTTCAAAATTTAATTGATTTCATATACTATTTTGTAAAGACACTATAAAGAAGATATATAGAGAAATATGTAGAGAGGTACAGATAAACATATAAGTTTAGGAATATATATAGAGGTGCAAGTACGTGTTATATATACCAGCCTTGTCAGATGACCAAAAGCTCCAGGTGTGGGTCATCATCTGACTAAAACCCGCGTCAGGACACACTTGTCCTGTTTCCTGACAAACTTTACCTAACCTAACTATCGCCATTCTAGACATTAATCAACTTAGCCTCCAGGCAGCATCATAAATTATTTTTGTTTGATAGTAAAGTCTGCAGTGTAGCCAAGTAGCATCAGCCAAGAACGTTGTCCTACGCTCCTCACTGATGGGCAGTACAGCCGACCACCATCTTAAAAGCTCTGGCAACAATGATTCGCAATGCAGTACTGCCGACTAACATCATCTTAAGCTTTCTGGCAACGATGACGCCATTTACAGCCAAGGTAATTAAGGTGGCAAAATGAACGCCATTAGATTCACCATTCCGCGCCTGCCAGACGAGTGTTTCACACGGGGTAATCATAATTCTACGAGAGATTTTTTAAGTGTTGCAACTAAGCGTTGAATTTATATGATGGTTGTAACGCCCCCTTCCCTTTCTTACCCTTAGGAGTTGCAATATAATAGTTGCAATAACCATCAACAATGCAGAAACAAATCGATAATAACCATCACAGAACATCCCCTCCCACCCACACCCACCCACACCCACCCACCCACACCCACCCATCCACCCACAAAAAAAAAAGTTCAAATTCTTCCAACAATTTTGTACACGAGCAGAAATGCAATTTGTAGAGTTGCGGTGAGACTGGTGTGAGCGTGTTGAACACACACCTGGGGACCACTTTGGCCAAGTTGAGTGCTTCTTGGGCCCCACCATCACTTATTTTGTAAGTACAGGTGAGCTGGAAGCAGTTCACACACACACCACATACTTACAATTACCCCCAACTCTTTTTTTTTTCTAGCGTTATGTTACGACCCCGTTTTCTTTGTTTTGTCTTGTCAATTGTCTCCCGTGTTCTTTTTCTTGTTAATTGCCTCCAGTGTTCTAGCTCTTGTTTTCTCCCGTGTTCTTTCGTTGACCGCCTCCCGTTTTCTATCCTACGCTAACTGCCTCTGGTGTTCTATCGCTGTCTCCCGTGTTCTTTCCCTTGTTCTATCTCTTCTTAATTGCCTCCCGTGTTCTTTTTCTTGTTAATTTCCTCCCGTGTTCTTTCTCGTGTTAATTCCGCCAACTCTCATTTTCTTTGTCAACCAACTCCCATTTTCTTTGTTAACCAACTCCCATTTTCTGTCGATCAACTCCCATTTTCTTTGTCAACCCACTCCCATTTCCTGTCAACCCACTCCCATTTTCTTTTCCTTCTGTCAACTTACTCCTCTTTGCTTTTACTTTCAACATCTGATTGTCTTCCAGTTTGTCAGTCTGAGCAAAAGACATCCGACTGTCTTCTTCCCAGTCTGCCAACCAATCAGTCTGCCAATCAGAGCATCTGTCAGTCAGTCTACCAGTATGGGTATCCCACAGAGGCGCCTCAGCAGCATCCTTCTCCTCAGATCTTGCTCATCTGCCGCTGTGATAATTGAGCAGAGAGGAATTATCAGGAGTTATCACAAGTCATCTGCATGCTGAGGCCCTTTATGCCGGAGATCAAGGCGGGACCATGATAATGTCTGCTTTGGCAATTATGTTGTGAGAGGGAGAGGAGAGGGAGGCAAGATGAGTGGGAGATGGAGAGGTGAATGGGAGGAGTGGGAGGGGAAATATAGGGAGGAAGGGAGAGAGAGGATAGGAGGGGAATTGAGGAGAGAAATTAGATGTAGGGAAGTGAAAGAGTGGAGGAAAAGGAAAGGGAAAATTATTAGGAGGAAACTGAGAGAGAAGATGAAGGAAAGTGAAAGTGAGACGAGGGAGAGAGAGAGAGGAAAAGAAATTAAAAATAAAAAAAAATGGTAGAGAAGCACGTGTTAAAAAAGGAAAGGGTTAGGGGAGAGTGATAGCGACCAGGAAGTGGGAAAAAAAGAGAGGGAGAGGGAAAGTTTAGAGGGACAGGGAAAGGGGATAAGGGATAGGGGAGGGAGGGGAGGGAGGGGGAGGGGAGGGAGGGGAGGAGGGGGGAGGAAGGGAAGCGCTAACAATATAATAAATAATTACATAAATATGGTAATTGACCAGAAATGGAGGTAATTGCTGTTAAGTCTTTTATGTTCACATTTAAAAAATTACCTCTGTACTGTGTGACAATTATCCATAACTATATTAAATACTGCAAAAATAACCTCTCTCTCTCTCTCTCTCTCTCTCTCTCTCTCTCTCTGAGTATCTTGTACGTCTTGATCATGCTTCCTCTGACTCCCCACTCTTCCAGTGCTGTAAGGCTTAGTTCCCTTAACCTCTTCTTGTACGCCATTCCTCACTGCTCCGGGACTAGTTTTGTTGCCAATCTTAGGATTTTCTCTCTACTGTATGGGCATGTTTGATCATTTATGCTATGGATATACACTGACAGGTGTATATCTCCCAGTGTATATACACTAAGAGGTGTACATCTCATATTCAGCGATTAACGCATCCCCTGGTTACCAAATTTCCCGATTAATGAATTCCTTTGTTGTCAAATTCCACTACTAACGAATTCCCTCATTATCAAAGTCCACGACTAACGAATTACCTCGATATAAATTCCACGACTAACGAATTCCCTCGTTGTAAATTCCACGACTAACGAATTCCCTCATTATCAAATTCCGCGATTAACGAATTACCTCGTTATCAAATTCCGCGATTAACGAATGTCCTCGTTATCAAATTCCGCGATTGCGGAATTCCGGGATTAATGCTCAGTCATTCCGGGGGCACGGGTATGCGGGGCTCCTCACGCGAGCCCACAATCACCTCTTAAATCGCGAGTAAGTGATTAGCTGTCAATGAGGAGAGTATTGAACTAATCAGCCACATAATCAGTGACAGAGGCAGGAGTTACGAGCCTGGTAACCCCTACCACCGTCCCCTTCAACCCCTTCCATCCCTCTCCCCCCTCCCCAAGAAGCTCAACACGATGCTGTCTCAATTACGTGATTAGACCCAAACCATTTATAGATTGGTGGTAGATTTACAAGGAGTGCCAGTATTACTACCACTACTACCACCATCGCTATCATTACCACTACTATCATCACCACCACCACTGTCATTGCCGCTGCTACTACCATCACCATTGTCAGCTTGGTCAATGTCTCAACAGAAGAATTACACTTACACTGTCAGCACTTAATACAATGAAAGTGACATAAGTGGCAGAAATACTTCAGGAATAGTGAGACATCACAATAAGTGTCAGGGGCCCAAGACTGTTCAACTGCCTCCCAGCATACATAAGGGGGATTACCAATAGACCTCTGATTGTCTTCAATAAGGCGCTGGACAGGTGCCTAAAGTGAGTACCTGATCAGCCGGTCTGTGGTTCGTACGTTGGTTTACATGTGGCCAGCAGTAACAGCCCGGTTGATCAAACCTTGATCCATCACGAGGCTTGGTCTCAGACCGG